>WBZZ01003376.1:0-5000 GCA_019918135.1 Paulinella micropora
TTCCTGCCAATTGCTGAGCCGAAAGGCCATGTGCATCCAGTCCTCCATTCCATAAGGAAAGTCTCCACACCAATCGGTGGAATAAAGGAAGTGACGGCATAGAACATTACTCTAGGAGCTTTATACCAATCAGCCCATTGAAAAGGACCAATGGCCTACGTACTCCCTAATAAGTTGATAATAATAATAATAATAATAATGATAATAATAGTGCTTCTCTGTCAATGGCGAACGCATTTCTGCACATGTGCCTCCATCGTCTCACCCGCGAGGGGAGTACGAAAATTTGACGATAGGCTCTACTGACACCCCCGCAAGGCAGCTCCAAGCCTTCCAGACAGACCAATACTTTCAAAGAAAATATCCTTTGAAAATACTGGCACCGACGGGAATCGAACTGGTGACAGGTCCCAGATGGTAGACCTTAACCACTGGGCTATCGCGGTGCCACAATAATGATAATAGTAATAATAATAATAATAATAATAATAATAATAATAATAATAATAATAATAATAGACTTATCAGTCAATTGGCCTTTGATCCTGTCGGACATGTGCCTCCATTGGTAGCACGGGGCCGTTCGGTGACGCGGCTCCGCTCCAAAGACTCGACTGGCGGTGCAATGTGCAAATGAGCGTGCTGTGCATGTGCAAGTGGGTGCAAGGAGTGAGAGGAGTTATCTGCCGAGAAGAAGTCCGCGACGCTGCGCTGACCTCCACCTACAACAGATCTAGCCAGACATTCTACCTGACTAGGCCTTCCCCTCCTTCTACCCACCTCCTGAACGACCGTGAGGTCGATCACCTCCTCCTCCTCCTCCGCCCCCTCTGCCTCCCTGATCTGCGCCTCCAACTCCTCCCACTCCTTCCAGATGGTGGCAACAAACCTTCCTAACTCCTCCTCCACCTCTTCTGGGACAGGGATAAACAAAACGCCGAGCATCGCCGCCATCTTTTCATCCTCCCCCTTCAGCCATTCCTCTTTGAAGAGCCTCATCTCCTCCTCCGCCTCCCGCAGTTCCCTGTGATAAAGCCCTCCTCGATTCAGCATGAGGGGCTGCCGGGCTTGCGCCTCATCGATAAACTTAAACAGTGCCTCACGAGAGCTCGCAAACGTTGGGCAATGCAGCAGGAAGTGACGTAACTCGTTAACCTCAGTGCCACACAAGGCGAAACAGCTTGAGCAGTCCGGCGAGCATGAGCCAAATTTGGATCGGTAGAGGCGAAGGCGATTGTTGCAGCTCAACAATCGCCTTCTGATAAGGTTGTGACTTTCCCCCTCCAGCGCCCGCCAACGTGGGAAAGCAGAGCGCGAAGACATCTGGCTAAGCAGCACCCTAAGCCCATCAGAGGGCTTAGCCTGCCGCTCCCAGCCAGCTACTTCCTGCCGGACAGACCATTCCTTTACCACCTCGTTCCAGTTCGCCAGAGCGGCCCGCCAGTCCTTATCATCTACCTTGCCATCTTCGTTCACGACCCGCTTGAGCGCATCCAAGCCCTCCCGCAGCCTGTGATCTGCTAAGATCAAATTTTCCTTATCTTCCTTCCATTTGCACCGACCCGTATTGTAAAGCCTGCGTGTTAGCGCTGTGTTGCCCAGTAACTCGATGCGCCCTAGGAACCGAAGCCGGGCCGCCTTGGCAAGGATGCTAAAACTCGGCGTGCGGCCTAAACCCCTGGTGATGCAGCCGCTTGTGCGCGTACCAACACCCAAGATGACCCGCAGGGGCGCTACCAACGCGCCCTCCAGCTTACTCAGCTTGTTGGCGCCCGGCAGATCCCAAAAAGCCGATGCGTAAAGCAACTTTGCGCCAACCATTTGCTGCCAATTCATCAGCCGGAGACGCGCTGGAACTTCGTGGGCAATCCAGAGGGGGTAGTAGGCAGCCGTTCCCGCTACAGTGATTTCCGCCGCCCGCTTCGCTTGCGGTTTATCGGAGAGGGTGTCCGTGAGCAGAACTCCCAGGTATTTGTAGTGGTCGGTGACGTTGAGAACCTTGCCCCGGAACCTCACGCATGGGGGCGACTTTTTTGACTTGGCGTGCCCGTATATCGGCATGATTTCCGTCTTGCCCGGTTTCAGGTTGATTTCAAGCCGATAGTCCTCCACGAATGTCGCCACGACATTTACAATCTGTTGAAGCTCCGTGACACTATGCGCAATTACCGCAACGTCGTCGGCGTAAAGCAGGGTCCGTATGTCTTCGATGCGGTTGAGGTCCTCGATCTCCAACTCTTTCGCGATTCGGACCGTTAGCTCATCCATGAAGACGTTGAACAGCGACGGTGACAACGGCGACCCTTGCTGAACTCCCATCTCTTCCAGCACTTCACCAGTGAGTTCGCCATCGACTAGCACTCGCGATGACGTTCTTCGGTAAAAACGCCGCAGAATGCGATAGAACTTGCCCTGTACCCCCATCTGGGTTAGCCTCTGAAACAACCCGGCCCGCCAAACCGTAGGGAATGCCTTTCTCAGATCCACGAACAAAACGAAAGAACGGAGGCCAGCTTGTTGTCTAAGGCGCAGACGCTCCTTAAGGACAAAAATCTGGTCCCCCGTACTACGTTTTGGCCGGAACCCACCCTGCTCTGGGCGCAGCCTGCCCGGCTGATCGATGAAAGCCGTAAGCCTCGCCGCCATAAGGGACAGATACATCTTACCCAGACAGCTCAGAATCGCGATGTCTCTCCAATTTTCCGGATCGGTTGGGTCGCCTCCTTTTGGGATGTTGACGATAATCGCTTTGCCCCAGTCGCTGGGGGTGTATTCGCACGATTTCAACCACTTGAAGAAGCGCACCAGAAAGCTCACAATCCGCGTGCCTCCGTACTTGAGCATCTCGTTCTTGATCTTATCCGGTGAGCACGCTTTGTGATTCTGGAGATTTTCCTGGCAGAGCTCCACTTCCTTCTCGGTGTAATCATAGTCCAGCGGGCCCGTCTCAGTCCGGATCTCCTCGGCTTGCGCCATGGCCTCATATTGGTCGCGCAGGTTGTCGTTATACTGGAAGGTTTCGCGGGCCTTCCGCTCGGGCTCAATCCGCGCTGCTTCCCATCGGAACCGACTTCCTCTACACATGCATCCTCTACAAAACTGGTTTTCTTTGGGGACCACCATACGTCGGCGGTATTCTTCCCATTCTTGTAGTTTTTCCCGGAGTGTGCATGCCAGAGTGTCATCGGGCTTCCGAACAGGAGCAGAAGCTTTGGACCGCCGAACCCCGCCCAAACGCTTTGACAGCTTCCAGTACGTGGCCATGGTAGCGCTCCTGAAGTTGGCAGCGGTGTCATTCTGGACCCGCTTCCACGCTTGCTCCTTCTTCTCCTTGCATAACCTTCTGACCGCCTTGCTCGCTTCTTTATATCTTGGCCAGGCCTCTCGGTTGGCCTCATTCCTTCGCCAGAGGCCGTATGCCTCTCTCCGTCGCGCAATCGCTTCCCTAAGACTCTCATCAAACCATGCATTAGTAAACCCTGGCCTAATCACCCGAACTCCCAAGACCTTCGCGGCTGCGCCCGTGAAAGCTCGGACCACTAAGCTAGCGACCCTATCTACCTCCTGCTGAAGCTCATCCGGGTCCTCCACTGCTGATAGATCTGGGAGGCCATCTAGCAACAGCCCCGATATACCAGCTGCAAAGGTCTCGTCGTACTTCAACCTAAGCTTAGACAGCTCACTCTCCTTACCCTCAACTACCCTGCCTATCAAGCGCTCTGCCTTGAATGCTTTGTACCTCTTTACCTGCTTTTTGGGGGGTGGCTGTCCCCCCCAGACCAGTTCCGCCCACACAGCTTTGTGGTCTGTATCAAGGTCTACCTCGTCGACGCCGAAGCTCGCCTCCTCCGCCAGCTCGGAAGAGACGCAGATGTAATCCAGCAGATGCCTTCGTCCACCTACATTTTCCTGCCTAGACCACCAATATTTGTTCCCCCGTGGTTGCGAAAACCCACTGAGATTGCGCAACCCCGTGGCAACAAGCATCGCAGCCAGCAACTCACCATTCTCACTCCTAACCCCTCTACCCCTCTCATCTATCTCGCCAAAGGGGCCCACCACTCCCTCCTCCCGCGCTATTCTGGCGAGCCCCAGCTTAGCATTAGCATCACCAACCGTAACCACATGACCTTTGGTGGCGAAGTAGGAGACGGCCGCCTGCCACGCCTCATAGGCTGCAATAGATTCCTCTCGTTGATTTTCTTGGGGGAAGTAGCCGTTGCCGACAAACACATCCGACGCCGTCGCGCTCCCAGACGACAGTCTCACCCACAATTGCTGTGGGTGTGGAACAGGCGCCAGTTGCAGTGCCACAATAATAATAATAATAATAATAATAATAATAATAATAATAATAATAATAATAATAATAATAATAATAATAATAATAATAATAATAATAATAATAATAATAATAATAATAATAATAATAATAATAATAATAATAATAATATAATAATAATAATAATAATAATAATAATAATAATAATAATAATAATAATAGTGCTTCTCTGTCAATGGCTGATGCATTTCTGCACATACGCCTCCATCGTCTCACCCGTGAGGGGAGTACGAAGAATTGACGATAAGCTCTAATGACACCCCCGCAAGGGCAGTTCCAACACTTCCAGACGGGCCGGTATGTTCAATGAAAATACTGGTCCAGAAATAGACCGGTATGTTCAATGAAAATACTGGTGGCACCGACGGGAATCGAACTGGCGACAGGGCCCAGATGATAGAACTTGACCACTGGGCTATCACGGTGTCCATAATAATAATAATAATAATAATAATAATAATAATAATAATAATAATAATAATAATAATAATAATAATAATAATAATAATAATAATAATAATAATAATACTATATCTGAGGCGTACTGATGCAGCTAATGGCATATCCTCAACGGACATAAGCCTCCAATACCCTTGTTCGAGGTCCTCCACCCCCCCGTGTCAGTCTCTCGCCTGATGATCGGGGCCACCGATGGAGC
>WBZZ01003376.1:12500-51640 GCA_019918135.1 Paulinella micropora
CTCAAACGGATAGTGGCTTTTGTCTTCAAGTTAACAATCATAAAACGGGTAGTAGTGTCGGGTTGGTGAACTCGAAAACCAAACTGATTTGGGAAGGCTAAGCGAGAATGACTGGGAACGGCAAACATGACAGTTAAACATTGCGTTCTTCCGTTTATTTCTTTGTCCACAAATTTACAGTAAAATGTGTTTCACAGGAAGTTAGGGGAAAAGGCAATATATGGAGGAAAAAGGCAATGGTTAATATTTTTGAAACGATCTTTGACTTAATCGTTTGAAATCATTTCTGAACGGAATCGAAAACTAGTTAGTGAAGTCGAAACGCGTTAAGAAACGTCGTACAGAGGAGAATCTGATGAACCGGTCAAAAAGAGTGACTTATCAACGGTAAAGGGTTTGGGCCGGTCGTTAAGGTGCTCAGTCTGATAGCTCCCCCCCCCCCCCCCCCAGATCTAACGGTTGAGTTGAATTGCGTACAGAATTAGTGATTAACGAACGAAGTATGTTGTCTCGCTAAAAAAAAAATGTTAAAAGGAAAAAGAGGGATGGGTGAGTCTCTTAAACCATTGAAGAGTAAAAGAATGATGCGTCTATACTGGCGCGATGCGGATGATGATCAACCGGGGCCGGATATCCATGATCTGCAGCGGGACTGGGACAATTGAGGCGCAGTAGCGAGCGATGATATCGGGAGGCGACAGTAGTCGAGCCGTAGAAAATTAGGTGGCCGGGTATCACATAGCCGAGATGAATCAAGGAAGCACCAAGTATGCCGTGCCGATATAACCACTGAGGGGTTCAAGTTCGGTGAGAATAATCGTTGACCTGCAGGCACAAGAGGCGATCAAGGACTTACATGGGTACGCCGGTCATGGCGTAATATTTCTAGGGACGATGACGGTTCAAGTGGGAAAAGCGCTGGGCGGGGGCGAGTGAAGCAATTACGATGGGTAAAACCCACTTGAGAGTGAAAGGGGGTGGCTACTCCTTGGACTTTGCTTGCTTGCACTTCTGGAAGACGTGAAGCGGGAAGGATTCGCCGGTGATGAGAGTACCTCGAAGACGGTTAAGAACGTTGGCTGAGAGTTGACCTTTGTCCTTGATCTTCTTGAAGGGACGCCACTCTATGTGGCGATGGACGACTTGATCGTTGGTGATATCGAAAAGGAGGGGCTTCCAATAGGCTAGGGGCTTGCTCCAGCTCAGAGTCTGAGTAGTAGCTTTGTCCTTCGTGTCTTCGTAGAGGGGGCGGAAGAGGGGGTTAGTATCCGAAATGATACCAAGTTGGTGGACCACAAGATCATCTTCCTCATTTTCCGGATCCTCGTCTAAAACGATGCCAAGCTTGACTTGGTTACGGTCGATGAAAGCAACGACTTCACCAGTGGTGTAGTTGACAGTGTCGTCATCGTAGTCGTCCATTGCGACTGGATTAAGCGGGGCGACGCCGTCGGTGGGAGCAGTGTACGGGGAGAGATGTGAGCGGTCGATCCGCTTCAATACCTTGTTGGTCTTGAGGTGACGAAGTTTAAAGCAGTTAGAGTTGACCTGCTCTAAAATCGTGTAGGGGCAGTCGAACTGAAGGACAGACGAGGCGGGGATGCCTTGCTTGGAGGGCTTAGGGCGGTAGACGGTGACGGTGTCGCCAACCTTCCACTCCTTGACGGCCTTGCGGCGGCCCTTATTCTTCTGAGCAAGTTGTCAGATCGGGCGCGGGAGACGTCGACGTCTGTGTACGTGCTGATATACGCCGTAACTGCAGCGCGTGCGCGGCGTAGTAGTTCGATCTGCTCGGAAGACTGAAGCGAGAGCGTAGGGGAAGCGTCGAGAGCGGCGCTTGAGGCGGAGGCGCGGGCAGTGACAATCTCCGGGGAATCGAAAAAGTCCAGTGTGCACCGGGGTTTGCGCGCTAGCATGCCCTCAAAGGCGGTTGTGCCCGTGGCCGTACGCGTGGACACGAAGGTGTTCTGGGCGAAAGAGAGGGACGGGATGATGCTAGGCCAGTTCGATTTGTCTGCCTTGGGTAGAGATTGAATCGCTGTGCGGATCGCCTTGTGCCGGCATTCCACGAAACCGAGTTGATGGTGCGAATAGGGTGCGGTGGTCAGCCAGTCGAGGCCGGCCTCACTGCAGAAGCGTTTGGCTAATGTACCTACAAACGAGCTGTGGTAGTCGGAGAAAACGGACTCCGGAAAACCAAAAATGTATGTCCATCGGTTGAGGATATCTCAACTGTTTCTTCCGGAGGTACAGATGCAGGGGATGAATTGAAGAAATCCTGAGAAGAGGTCGATGATCGTCAGGATATACTGAAAAACAGCGCCCGGAATGCCGACGTGCATATGGTCGATGCCGATGCCTTGACTTGACTGCTCCACTTCAGCGCAGAGTAGCGGCCATGGTTGAGAATGAGGCGGGCGTGGACCAGTTGGCAAAAGTGGCAGTCGCGGAGGGCGGCAAGGACATCAGCGTGCATAATATCCGTGCCATCAGTACGGAACCAAATGTAGCGCTCCTTGATGAAGGGGACGAGTGTCGGCGTTTTGGCGTGGTTCTGCATCAAGTGGGCGTAGTTGATCAGTGGGCGGCGCAGCTCTTCTGGAACGTAGATTTTCAATGTTGACTGTTTGGTATCAGCGAGGACGGCGAGGCCCTGACGAAGAGTCAATTCTGTTGATCCGGCGGAGACGGTAGAGACGTCATCGGTCCAGAGAGGGGCTGTGAGGGCGTCTTGTCGTTGTGCGTCCATGATTTGTTGGCGCGTGACACGAGGAGCGTGCGAAGTAGCGACAAGAGGGTATATATAATGTTGTTCCATGCCGAGGCCAAAGAGTAGCCACACTAAGTTATCGTCAAGAAATAAAATCTTACGACACGTCTCGACGGCTTCCTGTGGGAGCGTGTGATCCGGGACGCAGTGGACGAGGTCTTGCGGCATGAGCAGGGCAAATGGCTTACGAAGGGCGAACATGTCACGAGCGACGGCCGGAGAGCGTTCAGCGGATGGGATGACAATACTAAGCCAGGTCCCACGGGGCTTGAATGCTTCGTAGTGTTGGGCCAGCGCGGATGACGCGGCAGGAGAGAGAGCTCGAGCTTCGTTTCCAAGGCTGCATGTGTGCCTTCCACGGCGAGCCAAAGAGTGGAGCCTGCTCTGAGCAGTGGAATAATTGCGAGGAGCTGTAGGGTGGCTTCGGCTTCACCGACGAGAGTCGGGACGCCTGGGCTTATGCAGGGGACACGGGACAAACCATCCGGCAGGAGGTTTTGTTTACCGGGGAGGTATTCGACCTTACAACGGATAGTTTGGAGATTTTCCAAAACCCATCTGACGACCATGGGGCTGCGAGCGTGCCACAACCACAGGAGTGGCCGATGATCGGTGACGATGGTGAGTTAATGGTCGCTAGCATCGATGTAGTAGCGGCACTGTTGAACTCCGTAGATGACACCGTAGGCTTCTCGAACGTAGGTCGCCAAGCGGGTTTGTGTGTCTGTGAACTTGAGAGAAAAGTATTGGATGACCGGGGCGTCCCGGTCAGGGCCAGTATGAAGTGCACGACCAATGCATATTTGGCTAGCATCCGTCCGAAGGCAAAGATGGTGAGTAGACTCGTATTTGGCTAGGACGGGAAGCGTAGTAAGCACACGACGGAGCTTCTTCATACATTTCCGCTCTTCCCGATGAAGGTAGGATTGACCTGTCGGCCGGGCGTGAGTGGATTTTAGCAACTTGAAGTTCGTAAGAGGTGATACGAGGCGGGAGTAGTCGGGGATATGGGCCTGTATGAAGTTGGTCATACCCAGAACGGATCGAACTTCAGACACATTGGAGGGATCAGCCATTCGGAGGATAGCGTCGATCTTTGCTGTGTCAGCAGCGATGCCTTTTTTGCTACATTTCTTGCAGAGTATGGTTAATTCATGGTATTTCCCAAACAGAGTTTGCGCGCCGATCCATGAAGACAGGAGGAGTCCATACTTGAGAATATACCACGAACTTGGTTCAGGTGTGTTTGAAAATCGTTCGCACCAGCGGTAACGTCGTCGAGATAGGCGCCTGCAGTAGAAATAGCTGGGGGCGGCTTGTTCCAAAAGGGGAGCGGTTGGAATGGCTTCTCGATCGCGCGTTGGAAATCCGATTCGCCAGGGGCGCGATGTATACCTTGGGGCATAAAGTTGGGGACCGATAGATCTAGAGGGGTCCACACGGCTAAAACATCTCGGCTGTCATCGTCCGGGTTCAGACGAAGGTGGGAAAAGCCGTCTACCATGTCGATATCGATGGAGCTGAGATAGTGCCAGCCGGCGAATCGTTCTCGGTAATGATCCGGGTTCGGAAGACCTGGGACTGGGAGGAGAAGATTGTCATTGGGCATGCGGTAGTCGTAAATGTTTCGAATGTCTCGGATGACTTCCTTCGCGATATCCTCAAATTTCCCGACCGGGCAACTGCGGCTCGCCCATGCGCATTCAGAGGAGGCGTAGCTCCATGTGCCAGCGCTGAGGACGTCCGTAGCACTAGAAAGATATTCGCACACTGCCGGAGTCCAGCGCGGGCATGGGACTGCGACTTGTTTGGCATTCGGTTTGAGTCGAAGGACACGACAGTATGTTTGAAGATGCCTGCCTTGTCCTGAAAGATGTGGTCGAATTCGCGGATGAGGGCCCAGAGTTGGTCTTGTTGGGGTTTGGTGAGGCTTGGATTGACTGCCTCGGGAGGAAACTTAGGACCTGTCGGTGCCGCTTTCTGCTCCGCTCGCTTGGTTAGAAAGTCACGGCAAAGTCGTTCGGAGATAAAGAACTATGGGGTCGGGTGGGCTCACTGGACTGTTGATGCAGTGCAAAAGAGCATTGCGAGGGTCTGGACATGTCTGCGCTAAGTCTTCCATGAAGGAATCCTGCACTGGAATGGCGGGCCGATGTCGGTCTGAAGCGTCAGAGGATCAGGCAGCCTCAGTTATTTAGAGTCTGGAGATTGCTCCAGATTTGGTTGTCACGCCTGACTTTGCGTATTGCCCAAACTCTAAGTTGAGCCAGTGCAAGGCCGAGCGAGCATATTGAATTGGCTGCAACTTCGGTGTTTATGGTCGAGAAGTAGTCGCCTTGGAAGTGCAGCTCGATGATCGGGAGAGGCAAAGCGGCTAGGTAACAAGAGGTAGGAAAAATTATTTCGTGAATGGGATTTGCTTTTTTAGGGGGGGGGGGGGGAAGGGAGGGGGGGAAAAATTACAAAAAGGTTCGTTTTTAGCTTCCTAAAGGCAGTTGTGTGATACTTCGTATATCACAAACATAAAAATTGATATGAATACGTTATGGAATTTGGTTTCTGTTTGGTTGACTATAGAGCACAGAATTTTAAAAAGTCTAAGTAGACCCTACTCCGACATTTTTTGTGTGTGTATAAATAATTATAGTGAATGAGAGATATGAAACTTTCAGGAATATTAAGTTAAGTATGATGTACATAATTTTCAAAAGTCAGAGTGCACTACACAGCCTTTTCTTTTGTGTTACTGTAATAAAATTATTTTATGTATCACAGAAAAAAAATCAGAGTAGAGTCTACTCAGACTTTATGTGTTTGTGCATGCTAAAATAAAAAATTCTTATTTTTTCAGTAATTTTCCTGTGGTTTTGAAGAAATGTAGTAGACACTACTATGACTTTTTAAAGGCGCAGGAAATTTACTAAAAAAAAATTAAGAAAATATAAAAATTAAGAATAGACACTTCTCTTAGTTTTTTCTGTCTAATAAAATAATTACAAATAAGTTGAAGTAAATTAGAACTTATATTAAGTTTTTTCAAGTTATTTGGATATTTTCTATTAATTTTCAAGTTGATTCCAGTTCTTTTAAGTTGTTTAGAGTTTTTTCAACTTGTTTCAACTTGTTTCAAAGTGTTTCAAGTTGTTTCTAAGTTGTTTCTCAGTTATTTCAAGCTAGTTTAAGTTATTTCAAGTTATTATAAATTTATTTTTAAGTTCTTTCAAGTAATTGCAATGTATTTAAAGTTGTTTTAAAGATGTTTTCAAGATGTTTTCAAGTTGTTTTCAAGTTGTTTCAAATGGTTTCAAGTTGTTTCAAGTTGTTTGTAAATTATTTCAATTTATTTCAATTTATTTTAATTTATTTTAAGTTCTTTCAAGTTAATTACAGGTGTTTTCAAGTTGTTTTCAAGTTGTTTCAAGTTATTTTAAGTTGTTAACAATTTATTTCAAGTTGTTTCAAGTTGTTTCAAGTTGTTTCAAGTTGTTTCAAGTTGTTTCAAGTTGTTTCAAGTTGTTTAATTGCATCTGAGACAAAAAGTCTGAGTGGATCTACTCTTACTTTTTATATTTTCTTGATATTTTTTTTGGTAAATTTTCTGTGTTTTTGAAAAGAAGTTAGAGTAGAGTATACTCCGTACGCATCTCAAAAAAAAGTCAGAGTAGGCCCTACTCCGAGATGATCATAATACTAACTTCAGACTGAAAGGAGTGTATAATAAATTAATAAGGTTCACACATCAAAAAAAAAAAGTTGGAGCTATACTAAGACAAAATAAAAAACATGATAATATGGTGAGAACATTTCTGAAACGTTTATAAAGATATTTTTTACCTTCACAATCGACGTGATTTTTTCTCTTCTTGATCACGATGGTGCTCAGGTACGTGCTGCTAGTCTTCCAGTCCACTATCGAAGCACAACTGGTTCATGAAAGGAATCATCCAGAACAGTTGTTGCTAAAGTTGCAAAATCAAGCTCATGTTTTGTTTCTACGTCGTCGACGTGGCTGCATGAATGCAAATGCATGTGTTTCCCGATATCTTGTGATCCAATGCTCTCGCGGTCATTTTTGTGTGATTCTGAAAATATTGATGACGAAGAGAAAGACTGGATGCTGGAACTAGACATGAAAAAAACACTACTGATTGACAATCTGCCTGCGTGCTAGCGAACTGGGTGCAGGAGAAGACACGATGCTTGCTGTAGACGAGTTATTTCCAGGCGCTGATGAAACATCGTGATTTTGAGGGTGTATGGAAAAGTCGAAAAGGTGTCTAATTGGAAAAAAATATCTAAAAAATGTTTTTTTCCGGGCTCACAGACAAAATATCAGAATAGAATCTACTCGGACGTTTTCAGCATTTTGGTGTTTGTAGGAAAACTAATTTATGACAAAAGAAAAGTATTATTTTTTTGAAAATTTGATTTTTTTGGAGGGAATTTCAAATTAAATTTTCAATTTAAATGCACTTGCTACGTTCCTCTTGCTCAAATGAGGCAAAGGAGAAATAAGTGTAGGAAAAATTAGTACTGAACGGTGCTCATGGCTAAAAAAAACATTAGGCAGAGAAAAACTGAAAGCAAAAATGGTCCAATTTATCATTACGCTCCGAATTTGACAGGTCGCGCATGCCTTTGGTCGTGTGATTCCTCAGATCTTGACTTGCGATCAAAGTCGAAAGTGCCTACTGAGCTGGATACAGACCCCACACTTGACTCGCTCGCCACCGCATACCTTTATTTTTTGGTATCAGGTGTAATTGCATCCCGATGCAGAGAACACGAGGTGGTGCCAAAGCAGCTGGTAAGGAGGCCAAGCAGAGAGCACCTCCTGTCGCAAGAACAGCCGCAACGGGCCGTGGGCGTGCAAAGGTAAATTTTTTAACCTCGATTTTTTTTATCACAAAAAAAATGTCGGAGTAGGGTCTACTCCTATGTTTTTGATTTGTGTGCGTTCACAGGCAAAGGAGTCCCTTGTTCCAGGCAAAAAAGCACAGATGACGATCGCTGTGCTTCCCGGGCAACCTCGCAAGGGCCGACCGAACGGTACTGAAATGAGGTGGAACATCAAACCCATGGAAGCGGGAACAGGGCAGGTCCAGTTGGATCCTGAAAAAGACATCGAGAAGATACTGTTCGATCCAACTGAATTTACTACCAAGATTATTTGCCACTCCGGCAAGTGGTATGGCACTTCTGTAATTTTGTATCAATCAGTTCTCTTTGAAACTAGCTCTTTCAGCAAAATGTTTTTGTTTGTTGTTTTTTTGGTTTTTTTTTCTAAATTTTGAATCCAAATCTGCAATTTTTTTTTGTTTGTGTTAAAGTTATGACGTCCAGTCCCAAGATTTCACGCCTCCAAGCCCAGGTTGGAGATCCGTTGATGTTAACGGTGTTCCGGAAGAGTGGCCAAAGGTACTTTTCGGCCTCTTGTTGTTGACACAAACCGTTACTTTTCCCATACAGCGCCCCATGTTTTTTGACACAACCCAGAATTTTGATGTCTGGACGGTTATTTTTTTGAGTTGTGATGCTGTATCGTGTCACACAACCCAGAATTTTGATCTCTGGAGAGTCATTTTTTTGGTTTCTGTCAAGACTGGTACACTTCCGTCGTTGCTTTTGATGTGATTATGGTCCCTCTACAAAACCAAGAGTTTGAGCGAATTCACTGGGCCTTGATTTTGTGTGCAGTTGTTAGCCCAGTGGAGCGCATTGAAATTTGCAAGCAAAGAGGAGCTCGAAAATGCGGGCGTTGATGAAGATCAGCAGCAGTACTGCTTTTTCTCTATGCTCTCAGCTCTCAATACCAGCCATTGGAGTGCTAAACAGAGAAACGTGAAAAAAGCATGGTAACTTTTCCTTTCTTTTTGTGTCTTTTTTCAAGCTTTTCTGACGTCTCGGCTTTTCACACACAAAAAAGTCGGAGTAGACCCTACTCCTGCAAATAATATTTTGTGACAGGAACAAACCGGAAATTTTGGACTCAGTTGTCCAAAGAGCGGGCCGTATGAATCCAGAGCGCCAACGTGGTAAGCATTCTTTTTGCATTTTTCATTCAAAAAACCGTTACTTTTCCCAACAGCCTCGCGTGTTTTTCATCACAACCAATGATTTTGAGGTCTGGCAGGTCCTTTTTTGATGTTGTGATGATGTCTCGTGTACATAACCCAAAAAATTGGAGTAGACCCTACTCCGACTTTGTTTCTGTGATGACTGCTAAAATGTCGTCCTTGTTTTTGATCTGATTCGGACTCTCATTAAAAAAAAGAAATTTATGCAACTGAAAACAACCTTCTTTTTTTTACATACATGCGCAGAGTGGAAAGCAGTGAAAGTTGCTATCGAAGACGAACTCCAAAAAGCATGCTTTGATCAAGACCAGGCGCAATAAAGCTTTTACTCCATGCTCGCAGGCCTCAATTGCAAAGGTTGGATCTATAAAGTGAGTAAATCGAAATGTGTATGATAATTTCTCAATGCTTTTTTATTTGTTTTCGAACTTGTTCTGAACTCTCAGCTCTTGCACACACACACAAAAAAAGTCGGAGTAGGCCCTACTCCTAGTTATCATGTTTCTGTGTCAGAAACAATCCAGAAATCAGTTCGTTTTTAGCTTCCAAAAGGTAGTTGTGTGATACTTAGTATGTTACTAACACAAAGATTGATAGAAATAGCACATAATTTGATTTTTTTGTGTTTTGGGTTGACTATGGTGTACACAATTTTGAAAATCGGAGTAAGCCCTACTCCGCCTTTTTTGTGTGTGCAAATAATTACAGTGAATGAGAAGTGGGAAACCTTCACGAAACATTAGGTTGACTATGGTGTACATGATTTTCAAAAGTCACACTACACCGCCTTTTTTTTGTGTTACCATAACAAAACTATTTTATGCATCACAGAAAAAAAGTCGGAGTAGGGTCTACTCCGACTTTATGGGTTTGTGTTGCATGCCGAAATAAAAAAATCTTATTTTTTCCGTAATTTTCCGGTGGTTTTGAAGAAATGTAGGAGTAGACCCTACTCCGACTTTTCGAAAGCACAGGAAATTTACCACAAAAAATGTCAAGAACATATAAAAACTAGGAGTAGGCCCTACCCCGACTTTTTTTCTTTGACTCGGAATGGGAGGAGGAGCAAGATGAAGAACAAGATGAGGAAACTGATGACAGCAGCTCCACCTCTCAGAAGTCGCATTCGTCTACTACTGGCAAGAGCCAATCCAGCAAGCGAAAACTGATCAAACAGTCGATGTCTTCTGGTAAGCATGCTAAGAAGAAGCGAAGGTGTCAGGATCCAAGAAGCCCAGTAATACTCAGAAAGCCAGAGACAAATCAATCGAAAGCAAACACAAAATTAAACTAACACAAGAAAGAGCTGCGGAAATCATGCAAAAGGAAGCTTTGGCCAAGGACCTGGTGTGCGAAGTGCTTCATTTTGCAACATGTCGAACAGCGCGCGTTGGAGCTGAAAAGTGATTATTTGGTTGGTGTCAAGGAAATTTTCATTCCCCACATTGGTACCGTGTGTATGTTTGATGTTTGTGTGTGTGTGTGTGTGTGTGTGTAAAACCAAGCAAAAACCAAAAATCAAGCAAAAAGGAAAAAGAGTCAGAGTAGGGCCTACTCTGACATTCCTTCAAAAACACAGGAAAATTGCAGCTTAAAAAAAAGATAAATTTTTGATTTAGGAAGGCAACAGAAGTTGGTCGAGTCTATGTAGGCCCTATTGAATCGTTTTCGAAACGTTGTCCTCTACACTGTGTACGGTTTCATGCGGGAAAGCAAACGCTAAATCAAGTTTTCTCTGTTGAAATCTGAATTGCCTTTTAGGTAGGAAAGCTGACATGCAATTTTTTAGCTCTCAGTGAAGCTTCAGCGTTACTGAATATCTACTCCCAGCGTTTCGTCGTCCATATAGAGTTCGGGACGCTTGAAGTAGAGTATCATCTGAGTTCTCTTCTTTGCTGCTTGATATCGATCCTTGTATTCGTGCATTTTTTAGTTCGAATGCTTGTGTTGAAAATCCTGTATGCAAGTTTTGAATGATTTGTTCACAAATAATAAAAATCATTTTTGTTTTACATTAAGGTAGACAGCAATCAGTGTATATCCACAATTAACTGCAAGCTTTTAGTTTTTCAACTTTTTGTTAGTGCTTCAAAATGGCAGGTTGCAACACTTCAAGGACATGCGACTGAATTTTCGTGAAGGCTTTGTCTGCATTTGGATCCTTAAGCTTACAGTGCATACATGTGTATAGTGCAACAGACAAAAAAGTCGGAGTAGACCCTACTCCGACTTTATGGGTTTGTGTGGGTGTACTTCTATTTCTACCAGAACGATCGAAACTAAGAAAAAAAGCTTGGTAAATTATTCGGAACAACGTCATGGTTCCAAAGTCGGAGTAGGGTCTACTCCGACTTTTTTTTTTCTGTTGCACTATACACATGTATGCACTGTCAGGCTCCAAATGCATACAAAATAGACACTTCTTTTAAGTATGGTATTGTGATGGTATTGAAGGATTTATCAAGTTTCTGTTTTTCAGTTCCGGTTGAATAGTTTTGTATGAATAACTTTTGAAGTCTTGCACAGACTAATGTTTCTGCGATAATTTTTATGACCTGACAATGTTGTGTAGATATTTATCATTCGGGGCCTATCATTTTAATATCAAAACCCTCTCTGGAGGTTGCCACCCCCCCCCCCCCCTTAAAAAGCAAATCCCATTCACGAAATAATTTTTCCGACCTCTTTAACGGAGGAGAGGTTGCTTTTGGGCAATCCGCAAAGTTCACACTATCCTTGTTCCGAGGGTGTTGCGAGCGTCGTGTCGTTTAGTGAGGAGGAGAAGTCGCAGATGTCTGGGTCGTAGTTGGCATTGATGGCAAACTGCTTGACTGCGAACCACTTGACGAAGACGAGGAGGGGCAGTGTCCACCACCTTTTGAATCGTTGTCGTCGTGATGCTTCTTATTCTCACTGGGCTTGCAGCCAGAAGAAGGCTGTGGTTGAACAGGATGGGCACGAGTTACCTGTGACGACGGTGCGACCGGTGCATCAGAACCAGTGGCCGCTGGTGGATGAGCAAGGGTTGATGGCGGCTGGATTGAGGCCAACGGTGGCTGGGCTGGGGCCGGTGGTGGCGACGCTGGGGCCGATGAAGGTTGAGCAGGGGCCGTCACCGACGATGATGAACTCGAGCTAGATGACGAACTGGATGAAGAACTGGAACTTGACGAAGAATCAGGTTGGTCATCGTATTTCTCAGGGATATACACTATCTCGTAAGGGTTCGATGACGATGCTTGACATCAAATCCAGCGTGGATTTCATAGGTATGGGGATACCCGATGCGGTAGTGTCTCCGTGTCGCTCCTGGTGAGCGTGTAAATACATGGGAGTTCTCAGGTTCTGGGGTAAGCAATCTCTCATGCACTAGATCTCGGGTGCTCATTTCCAGCCTTGTGTAGAAATGTAAGAGATTTTCCTCTGTCCTGTTTGTCTTGAGGTTGAGCCATCGGTGATGGATGTGGCCCACTTGGTGATGGGTAACGTAATCATCGCCCGGGTGCCAGACTTGAAAGTGTCGTTGAGCGTGGCCTGACGGTTTCATACGGACAAGTGGAGCTCCGTAGGGGTAGCCTCGGAGGCGTTTGTCTCGAGAGTACGGATTAATGATATCCGTCGAACATGGGACAGTATGGGGTGGGTGATGTACCATGTGAATCTCCTTACTTGACCGTCTTCCAGTTTCGCTGGCGACGACCATAAGAAAACACTGGGCTAGATGCCACGGGACATTTTCATAACGTATCCAACGGAATTCGCCTGAGAAAGAATCCCTAACACCAGTCGTGCCCGGGGAGGCCTTCCAATTGTGTGACTTCTGAAGATAGTCGCGGGTTGCGGCGTCGTCGAGCGTAACTATCCCGATGAATTTCGTTATACCTATTGATTGACCCATATAGTGGTTGGGGTTAAAGAATGAGCCCAAGAACAGTTCGTCCTGTCCGTGTAGTACACCGTGAGGTTGCAATCGTCGAAAAAACTGAGCGGCAAATCGACAATGCAGTCGTAGGATCGCTCATGTACTGCGCGTAGGCCTGCAGTAGTGTCGGCGCTGTTGAGATCGTAGTACGTGTCGTTTGCGACAATTTTGAGCCATATTGGGTCATTACATGGAAGACGATGAAAATAGTGTTGTAGGGCGAAGCAGCGTTCTCGAGTTGGGAGTCAAAAAACACGGCGAATGTATGACGACGTCGAGAGTGGTATCGGGTCAAAGCGCAGATGTTTGGCTTCGGTTTGTTCCATACTGCACCACGGGAATAGGAGTTCTCCTTGAAGGACGGCTGCTAAAGGGGATGCGTTGGGATTTGCTCACGAGTAGGCCGAGGTACGAAGATCGATATCCCCATGGGCGGTAGAAAAAGTCAAAAGCCATTCCTTCATTGAAGTATGGGACATCGCCGGTGGGTTCGATGTTAGGTCCAACTAGAGAGACTGCAATGAGTTGGGCAGTGTTTCTGCCATTTTGTGGGCCGAAGTGGAATATGATGGCAGTCTGTTTGCTATCATAAAACCGTGACATCATGGTAGCACCTTCCGGGATGATGAAAATATTTTCAAGCTTAAGTTCGATTTTCGTAGGCGCATGGCTGCCGCGACGGGTCTATGTTTATTATGCTAACGACCACTCGCCTATAGCATATGATGACTAATTTATTATTTCTGAACGCAAAACAGCATGAAAGTTTTTTTCGTTTTCAAACGTGAAATCGCCTAGAGTTTCCGGTTCGTAGTGAGTGTAATTATATAAGCAAGATATACGCACACACAGAACCGCGACAATGGTATGGAAAGACACCCTGTGACAATGAATGTTCAACAGAGGTCTCTGAAGCCATCCGAGGCTTCCACCGCGACCGCCCTACTATCTTAATGCAGCGCTACTGGCCCCCTCGCAACAATGCACACGAGATAGACCCAGAGACCTTTGAGGACTTCACATGCGGCCTTGCTCTCATTTCGGGAACCAGAAACCCTCTCGCAGTCATCAACACCGAAGCCATGTGTGTGATCCGTGCGGACACTACATCGGCCCCTTTGATGATAAACTTTATCATACGAAAATTGTACATTTCAAAACTATAAGTAAAAACATTTAATTTAATGAAAGAATCATTGAAAATAGTAAAAGCTGACTTCAAACCAATCGATTTCCCGTCGCCCACCACTTTTTCCCAGCTAATTTGTGCCACCCTGACCAGGAAAGACTGGCCACCCTGCCACCTCCAAAAATGGTGGCTTGTGATGACCAAAAATCAGAATCAGTTTTCATATGTTCCCTGTATGTTCTTCAATAAATTCTTATGTAATATCTTTCTATGCATGCTTAAAAGTAAATGTAAAAAGTTTTTTTGCAAAAAGGTAACCTTAAGCCTGCAAACAAACCGGCCAAAAATCAGCAAAAGTAGGGCATAAGGCCCTCACTCAGAAATTTTTTGATTTAAATACAAGGCCGGCACAAGTACAGAAAGTGAAGGAAATCAAAGAGACTATTTAATAAAAGCATTTTGTACAGAAAGTGCAGAAAAAATTGAAAATCTGTAAAGATCTCACCCATGATATTTTTAGCCTGTCTGCAGCCAAGAACAGGTAACCAACAGCAGGGTTACAAAGAAAGGAGCAGTAGTTGAACATATATAAAACAAAGACCACGTGATTGTGAATAGATTCAGCATATTACATTCCCAGAAAAGCACACACAACACATATAGGAGCGACACAAAACAGGTGCAAAAAAGGGCTTCTCTCAAGAAAGTACAACACATGCTGCAGATAAGTTAACAACACGCCATTTTGTAGACAACATGGACACAGCATTTGGAAATATTGTACAAGACCACGGGACGTGAAAGTATGCATTAGAAACACACAGAAAAAAAAACACAAAACCCTCTCTAAACATGACTTTTTACCAATCTCGACCCCGCAAAAACCGTCAAAAAAATTTAGTGCGGCCTTCACTTCAAAGGCTACGTATGTCGATAGGCCTGTTTGGTTAAATATTTTTTGGAAAATTTTCTGGTTTCCTCTCCGGGAATTGGCGTGGTCTTGTCAAATATTGCCACAGAAATTCACGGGCCGGCGCCACCAAAATCATGTCGGAGGTCAAGTGCACCAAAGCAGCTATGTATTCAAACCGCATCGTTTCAAGCAAAAGCAAGCATGACACAAGTGTTTTTATCAGAAAACTTAGGTAGCTATGTTCTTGAAATCCTTATTTTCGACCGCAATTTTCATTTCTCAGGACATAGCAAGTATGGTGTTTTAGCTGAAAAATGCTGTTTGCATGATACACTCTGCACTCATTTTTACGCACAAGTGCACAAATGAATTCATATGTTATGTTGAGTAATCCTGCCTAAGAGTTTTTGCAGAGAAGTACGGTACAAAAAAAAACTAGGAAAACTTGCATAGATCGAAAATTAGTTTGTCAAAATTCAGAACATACTCTGGAACACAGCAACACCTTTAATGCACTGAAAAACTAAACCTCCAAATACCTATTCCCAATAAAAACCTTGAATTCTGTGCAAACAGCACTTCAAAATCTTGAATATTGAATGAGTTTACCTGCTTTGAAGTTGATGGGGGCTCTAACGACCACTAGAACCTATATATGTTTTCATATATTCTAAAACCATGCATTAGTCAAAAATGCAGTGACTAAACTTTTAATAAGAAGAATTGACTAATGTGTCATAATCATATAGTTTTAGGAATATATTACATTAATGACTACTTCATTTCGTGTAATTATTGACTAATTTATCGTTTTAGAGCTTGTTTCAGCATACAACCCACTAAGTACATGACTAAAAATGACTAATCAGTCAGATAACGACAAATCATCTGTCATAACAGCTGATTTGCCATTTCGACAAATGTGTCAAACCGTGAAACCACCTCAATAAAATCACCA
Source organism: Paulinella micropora (assembly GCA_019918135.1). NCBI lineage: Eukaryota > Cercozoa > Imbricatea > Euglyphida > Paulinellidae > Paulinella > Paulinella micropora. Next base: position 28,270 of record WBZZ01003376.1, read on the forward strand.
CACATTAGTCAAAATGACAGTGTTTTTTTACTAATAAGGTGCAGAAAAACAACATATAAAATCTTGTTTTTCTGCACCTTATTAGTCATAAAATGACTAATTTTCTTGCTTGATTAGTCAATTTTTATATTATCCGATATTTGTCCGTTCCTGATTAGTCAAAAATGACTAGCTTTTTCAATTTTTTATTTATTCAATATTTTCCAAAATGACTAATCTGTCAACAAATGAACAATCCAATATTTTCCGGTCCTGATTAGTCAAAAAATGACTAACTAGTCAAAAATCACTAACTTTTTCGCTTAAAAAATGACTAAACCAGGCAAAATTGACTAAGTATCGTAAAACTCATTGCTATATTATAAATAATATATTTAAATTTTTAATTTTTTTTAAGTTTTTTAACTACACACATTTTAAATAAATAAGGGCTACTGCTTAACAACATAGCGCGATGGGTAAATAGACGCGACTTTGACGTATTTCAACCAAGCAATGATTGCTTTATTTGTAGCATTATTCTGCAGCATGACGAATAGCGACCTCCCCGGTTCGTGAGTTATTAACTGCCAGACCAGATGCTCCAATGTGTGGCGATTGATTGAGTGTCTGGATAACGGTAGCAAATCCTGAGTTAGATGTAAGCCCTGTTTTGCCTGTAAGAGCATAAAACATGCGGAAGTTTTCAAGAGAAACGGATGAAGACATGTAAGCATCACGAATACCCATAGTCGCTTGGAGATTGTTAATATACAATTCGGCACATCCGCGTTGAACTGAAGCTAGATCGTCGGTGCTTCCTCCGATTTCCATCCTCTGTTGCGGAGCATACCAATCCGATACGGCATTGATAATGTCTGTAAGGCATTTGAGCCGTTCCTAAGTTATCAATTTCAGCACTATCGGGGAGTACATTTTGAATAACAATATACAAGCATTGAGCACGTGCTACTGCCTTATTCACTTGAAGATTAAAATCAAATGCAGTAACACCAGGATTTGCTTTTTGGTTGTAATATGTTTCATAAGTGTATGGAAGCCCATCCTTACTTCCCATCTGTTCCAAAATATTTCTCTGGACGGCGGGAGCAAGAGAGAAGGTTTCTAACATTACAACTGGATTTGATACGGTGTACTTCAAAGTAGCGGCAGTAAAATTTTCTGGAACCGCACCAGTGGCAGATCCAATAATTGTCAATGCTTCCTGTGCAGGTGCAAATGTCAAACGAAGCCTCATACCACTAATCAAAGAAGGAGGAATGAGAGTTTCTTCGTTAAACACTCCCGAGAAGTAATGAAGAGGAATACAAACTCTCAAAGATTTACCAATAGAAGTAACAGCAACACTATTAAGTGCAAAATCATGTACGGAATATGTTGTGGCATCAACATTCTTACTAACTTCAACTGGTTCTCGTTGTCCAGCCATTTGTGCCTGCCGACGATAATCAAAAGGATAATACCAAGGGAGAATGTTTCGCACCATTTTATTAACATCTTCAATTCGTTCAAGTTCACTGCCATCCTTGCTTTCCAACAAAAATCTTTCAAAAATAGCAGTTGCTGGTGTGTTTTGAAAACCAATGGCGCAGTCATTATGTGCTTTAGTATTTGCATTTTCTGCCATAATATCAAATGTTAAATAACAATTTTTTCCATAAACAAAATCAGTGCTTGCCTGCAATTAAAAAATCATTTCAGTCCCCGACGAACTGGTGTAAGTCTGTTGGTCGGCAAAGTTATTCTTAAAGATACTTCCCTGTTCAGTGAGTGCCAGATTTGCTGGCAACTAATACCTGAGATTGTTGAGAGTCATCAACTCCTCAGTGTTCTTCATGTCCTTGGATTCACTCATCGTAAAAATACGCTCGCTTATATTATTATTGAAAAAAATAAATATTTTCAAAAATTAATCAATTTATTCACTTGAAACGGATTGTTTAATAATATCAACTGATTTCTGTATATTGTCAAGTCTTGTATCTTGTGGTGAAGTCAATTGAAACTCTCTTGCCTCAGCATTCTGAACCGCTTTCTTTAAATAAGCCAAACTGCTAACAGCAGTGTCCAAATTAACAACATCTGCAGTTTCTTTGAATAGTGCTCTTCTCATGTGAGACAAGATCGCCAAATTCAGTTAATGGTTGATTAACTAATGGGGCACCATGACTACTCCACAATTCAAATTGATTCAATTGAAACCCATCACTCGCGGGTCGGTTTGCTTCATTTATTTTATTAATAAAGTCAATTGGCAAACGAATTGAAGCACTTGAGTTTTTAATCATTATATAATAATAATAATTATTTTATCAATTAGCATTAATTATTTTTTTCATAATTTGTAAATTCTTGTGCGTAATTCTTTCCTCTTTCATTTTCTTTAAATCTGCTATGGCTTGATTTACATCAATGTTATTAGTTTGAGCAACCCTTTCAGTTGGTGGAGTTTCCTTAGAAGCATCTTCTATTGCTTCTATCTTACTTGCTGGTGTTGTGGTAGTTTGTTTTGGCACAGAAACAAGAGTGGGATTAACCGATTTTGGTAAAGGTTGTTCAACTTTAAGTGCTGGAGACATTTCAACAGGTTTTGCATTTGGTTCAGGGGATGAATTATTTGCCGATTCTATGTCTGGTGCCTTTCTTTTCAATGCTTCATCTGGCACTTGATCTGGTTGCCCACTAGAAATAGGTTGTTCATTGTTCTTACTTCCTGATTTGCTTACTTTTGGTTTTAATTGACACTTAATCTTGCCACTCTTAATATCCTCTTCTATCTTCTTTACTGCTAAGTATTCGAGCGATCCTTTACGAATTGTTACGAATTTTCCTTGTGCATTTTGTTTATGCCAAAGTGCGATTGCCTGCTGATAGCAAGTTTTGTATAATTTAGTTGATTCCGTCATGTCATATATTATCGCGGAAAAAAAACTTTTAATTTAATTTTACAAGTTTGTTACATCTCTGTCCTTACTTAATCGTAATATAGTAGAGAAATTCTTTCTAAACTGGGTTGTTCTATCACTAGCAGTATTGTTAATTGCTAGGAATGAATAAGGATCTGCCGTATCATATTTAACCATATTGTAAAATTCTTTTTTAGTGAGAAAAGGACTTTCATATTCATCTGCCAGTCTGTCAAGTTCGCTTCTCCTTACTCCATTAAAAATGATCATCCAATGACAATTAATTCTTATTCTTCGTGGAAGTTGTGTATAACTCTGAGTTGCTACCCACACTGACACTTTAGCATGTGTTGAAGCGAAAAACAACTCAGTAAGCACTTCTGATTTGAGAAAAGTTTTACTCTGTGCAATGTCATCTAATAACAATAATATTTTTGGTGCCTTCTTAAACCCTTTAGTTTTAATCAGTTCCTTTTGTTTAGTTAATATTTCTCTCATTAACTCAAGCTTATCTTCTTTGATTATGTCTTCTTTTTTTAATTTGAGAGTGTCTTCCAAAATCGGGCACGGACTTAAGCAAAAGACGACTATTCTATCATAAAAACCTTTCAGCATGTTCTTTTTGGCGAGTAGATTATAAATCATAACCGATTTACCTCCGCCAGTACTTGCACATATAACCATAGTCCCCATTGCTGGCAATATTCCTTCTTTTTGAATAGGAAGCAATTCAACACTATCTCTTTGTGTTTTGATTGCTTGTATTTCCAAGTCATTGTTAAATTTGGGCGGTTTTTTGCTATCTAACTCTGTTATTACTGGCCTATCAATAGTAAATTCCTCGTGTGCTTTTTCTATATTGGTTTTCTCCAGATTCTGCTTCAAAAGTGTTTTTCGTGGCAACTTGTTTGCTATTAATCCTGTATGTATAGATCTAGGCATGTCTTACTATATTATGGGTTTTGAAAATAGTTTGGATTATATCTATAATTATCATATTCAGCACCAAATGGTTGGGGTGGTGAAGCATAATTATAGAAATAAGGAGAGTAAGGACTACCAAAAGCATAATTACTTGGAGGATTGACAAGTGGTTTAAAATCCTTTCTTTCAGGACGAGTTTGAACTTGTCGCGGGATTTCAGCAGGGAAGTTTCTAGTCAGTTTTCGTTTCATTTTTGGAAACACTCTTTTTTCGTTCATTCTGGTCTGAATGACTGCTCTATTGTATTTATTCACAATAAAGTGATTATTTGTGTTGCTATAAAGTGTGTTTAGTGATTCAAAATCATTCTTAGTTTCTAGCACACGATCTCGTCTTGGTTCGTTGCCTTTAATAAGTGGGTTTGTTTGCGAAGTGCCAATTCCACCATTTTGGTCGCTTGGCATTAGAAAACGAATAAGTGCCAATAAGTCTTCTCTTTCATCAGCAGGAGGTTTCCCCATAATCTTATTAACCAATTGGTCAATACTTCTCACACTATCAACCATAACTTGATTTGGTGATGTTGCTGGATCTGAATCTTCTTTTAAATTATTCTGTGGTGGTTGGACAGGTTCCTCTACAAATGCTGCTGTTTGTGGATATGGTTGAGGTTGTGGTGCTGGTATTGGTTTTGGTTCAGGCGTTGGTTGTGGTGCTGGTGTTGGTTCAGGCATTGGTTTTGGTTGAGGTTGTGGTGCTGGTGTTGGTTCAGGTGCAGGTGTTGGATCTTTAGGTATCGCCTTTTCAAATTCTGACGTCTTCAATTCTAAATCTTCTCATTGCTTCATTTGTTCCGGTGTCAATTTACCCCTCACTTCTTCATAAATTCTCTTATCCAATATATCATCTACCTCTGCTATATCTGACTTACTAACCCCTTTGTTTAATGCTTCCCTTATAGCCTTTTCCCATCCACTAATAGGTTTGTCATAATCTGACAATGTCAAAAATATTTTTTTTCCAGTTTTATTTTTTAGCAAATTAACAAATCCTTTCAAATGCTTCACTTGGGATGTCTTATCTTGAAGTATATCCAAGTTATTACCGAGTCCGATTGAATCTATGGGTGCTACTACCATTTCTGTTTGATTTGGTGTGGGCTGAACCTCAACAATTATTTCCTTCTCTATATCTGCTGAAATATTTTTTTGATTCACTGCATTTATTTTTTCTATAAAATTATTAATTGTAGTTTCATTTGCTGGTGCGATAAGAGAATATCCTTTCACACCATCCGCTTTTTCTTGCGATTTCACCATTTGATTAAACGAATTTACCAAGTTTTTCATATTGTTTGCTAAATGTAGCAAGATTGGTTATTTTATTTACTTTAAAGTTAGTGTCTTTATCAAAACTGCCCACATTATTCATAGCCCCAGTCATAGAAGTCAATTTTTGATCTACATTGTGTATAAAAGCATTGTATTTCGCATCTGGAGGTGTTAATTTAATAGTTTTCCAGAATTTCATCGCGTTCAAACATGATACTCCACTGCGGGCTCTCCCTTGTGCTTGTAATGCCATTTTAGATACATATGCTTTTGAGAACATTGAATTGTATTTGTCAGAAATAGTTTTAGCAACCTCTTCACTCGCCAATCCATTACTCGTCAAATACTCTGTTATATTAATAATTCTTTCAAAGTATCGTTGGTCGGCGAAATTTTGGACATTTTTATCACCAGTAGCATACAATAGATCATGTTCAAAGGCAATCAAATCCAAGGTGTCTGCAGGTAAAATGTAAGGAAACTTACCACGAGTTCTATCTTCTAATCGGAGGCGACTTTCTACTCGTGTGGCAGGGCCATTATAATTACTTCCAGTAGTGTGAAATCGTTCTTCTTCCAATTTAATAATAGCATCTGGTTGAGCAGTCCATATGCTGTATACGTGCTTTAGAAATTCCCAAAAAGCAGCCGCGGCCGTAGTTTCAACACCTCTTTTAAATGTCTCCCATGCCATCATTGTTGATACTCGTAAGCCCAATCTTCTTAACATATCCTTCAATACATAATCACCCATTCTTTGTTGTCCCGTTGCAATTAAACGAGGGTTATGCGGGGGCAACTCTGCTGGTGCTTCATAATTTGCAAGTTCAAGTAACAATCTTGCTAAAGCATCAGTATTTGGTTCACCCATCACTGCAATATTTATATTACGATTTCCAGGATGATTAGCAGTAATAGTTGCTAAGCGATTCCATGCCAATCTATTCACGCCACAACTACCAACCCTTATAGCAGTATTCAGTATTCTACTTAATCTAGGACTCATAATTATATCTTGAATACTTTTAACAATTTCATCTACAAGTCTTACCATATCTCTCCGATTACCTGTCAATCTTGGCATAAGTGTTTTGTATTCCTCCCCTATCTTTGCTTCAATCAAATCATTCTCTGGGTTTTTCTGTTCATATTCTAATCTGTTTTGTTCCCATTCTTTTAAGTCCTGAGCATGCCATTGTTTGTTTTCTCTCCTCGCTACTGCTTTTATTTCATTTCTGCCTTTTTCCAATAAATGTGTTAGCCCATTACGAGTAAGTTTAACAAGTGTTTTTTTTTCTTCTTCTGTATATCCCCAACGATTTGTTAATTGCTCTATATCTCTATTCATTTGTTCAATATCTCTATTCATATACTCAATATTCCACCTATCAATACCACTTGCTTTAATTGCAAGTCTATTTACTTGTTCTTCTATGGAAGCATTACCATATTTTGTTTCAAATTCTTCAATGTCCATTTCATCTCTGAGATGCTCCTTTAATTGATTCAAATTCATATTGTAGTATTTTTTGGATTTTACATTATGGTTCAATGTTTCAATCTTCCTTAATTTTTCTATTGTTGGATCATCGTCTGCTTCTTCGTAAGTTAGAGCATCTAATATTCTATCTGCCCTCTTTAGTTCATTACCCTTTGCTAATAAACTCAGTAGGCTGACCCTTATGTTCTCTTCTGGCTTCATTGTAATAATCAATCTATTTTTTTTCAAGAAACCACATTTTTTATCTGCTATAATATAGGATGGAAAATAAAAAAGAAAAAAGCACAGATGAGGAGCAACTAGAGGAACTAGAACGGCTAGGGAAGGAAATTGACCAAATCCGCATCACTCAGAACTTAGTGAATAGAAACCCCAATATTTTTAGAAAACCTGAAAATATACTTTACCGCTTACCGCTATCAGATAAGCAACGAGAAGCAATTTATAATAATGTAATTAGAGAGGAAGGTAAAATCGGGAGTTAAGTATATGTTATTAATATTGTTATTTGTGTGCTCGGCTATTTCGCGGACCGCCTGCGACTTTTACTCACGGGTCAGCGACAAAAAAAATGAGAGTTGTAAATGGTGCATTCATCAGGGGATACAAAACAATTCAAATGTATTTACAAACCTCAAAGCGACTGGTGCGTGGGGTGGGACGATGCTATCCCTTTAATATGTTCAAATGCTGCTTCGTCTTGGTACAGGACACATATATATGAATGCGATAATTTATGATTTAAAGATAGCGAGAATAAACGATATAAAAGGATGCCAGACTATAAACAAGGAAAAATATATGCTATCAGGTCGTATCAAACGGATCAGGTGTATATTGGTACAACCACTCAACCACTATACAAAAGACTTTATGCTCATAAATTAAACTACAAAATATGGATGAAAGGAGAATATGATTACACTTCTTCATTTGAAATCGTCAAATATGATGATCACTATATTGAATTAATTGAAGAATACCCATGCGAAAAAAATGCAAATGGAACGGAGAAAAGGTCAAATTATAAGATCCACAGAGGGATGTGTAAATCACAGCCAAACGATACCCCTCCCATACCCGGGTATGATACCCTGGGGTATGATACCCCCATCTTACCCCACCCCCCAACCACCCCCGCCATTCATCCCCCCCCCCCCCCCCCATACCCCTGGAGTATGAAACCCCCGCACCCCCCCTCCCCCCCGAGGGGCATGGGGCGTGGGATGAATGGCGGGGGTGGTTGGGGGAGGGGGGGGAAGATGGGGGTATGGGGCCTTGGGGTATGATACCCGGGTATGGGAGGGGTATCGTTTGGCTGTGAATATGTGTATAGCGGGTAGAACTCAAAAGGAATGGGTATCAGATAATAAAGAGCACGTAGTACAAAAAAGAAAGCATGGGTTGAAAAAAATAGAGAACATTTATTACACAAAAAAAAAGAATATTATGAAGAAAACAAAGAACGACTATCACAAACAAAAAAAGAGTATAGATACACAAATAAAGAGAAAATAGCACAAAGAGGTAAAAAATATTATGAAAAAATAAATATAAAACAACAGAGAAGAATAAAGAATATTACGAAAAAAATAAGGAAACTATTCTTGAAAAATTTAGGTTGCATCAATCAAAAATAATTCAATGTACATGCGGTAAATCATTTGGAATTGATAATTTACGGAAACATCTTAAAAGTCAAATCCACTATGACAATATGCTTGGTGTATCTGCTTTTGGTCTTTAACCTACCTTTGGTGATGGGCAGATTATTCCGATCATCAAACTGATCAGCGAGACATACGTGTTAGAAGTTGCATAATCTATGTTAGGATCGCTCAATCTAACAATACAGAGGATAATAATCCCCACTAATATGAATATTTGGGTCAAATATTTAATCATTCTAGCATCTGTTGCTTTTGACATACAACAACATTGCCATTCATTGTCAATTTTTTTTCCTCATTCTTTAATTCCGCAGAGATAACGCGAGACTTTAACTCGGGTGTTAGGTCTCCATCCGCTATATCAATGATGGGTGGTCTGTGAAGTCTAGTTGTATTATTAGACATTGGAAGAAAAAACGACTGCTCTAATTTCAGCTAGTTGATTATAATATTCATAACTTTTTTTTTGTTTTTCTAAATTAATCACCTTCTCAGCCATGTGTTGAAAAGCACTGACTAATATTGGTATGAAGTCCGTCTATGTTATACCTTCAAAGTTTCCATCCCCATCATCTGCTTTTATTCCGCTTTGAGATACAAATTCTGGAAATATTTTTTTAACCTCGTCGGCGATAAAACCATTTTTCTTTTTTTCTTTCTTCTCATCTGTTTTCCAATAATACGAACAGCAGTTTATTTTTGTTAATTTCTCACAACAATCCCCGCAGTCTAATGGTTGAATATCTTATTTTAGTCTCCTGTCCGATGTATAAGACCAAGCACCATTAAGAGGAACATATGCTTAAATTTCCCGTCGTATTAATGTTCATCGCCTCAGTCCAAGTTATATTGCTTCCTACCGTTGTTCCTGAATTATAATAAAAAACTAGTTTGTTGCCTACTTTATATTTTTGAAAGTTTGAACCAGAATAACTTGATTTCCAGTTAGTGCCGTCATAATAACAATCAAAACTTAAAGCAATATTGTCCTGACTCCAGTTTAATTGTTGAAATATAGGATAAACGGATGTATTTACAAATGCTTGTATATGACCGCCGTTTGAATTAGATGCTGTGCCATATAACTCTAAGCCACCCGTCACACCTGTTCCTTTTGAATTCCTTCCTATTATACACGGAACACCCATAGAAGTCGCCAATATTCCACTGAATTCTTTTGTTCCTGCTATTGTTTGGTTTCCGGTTAATTTTACATTTTGTCCTTCTAATGTGTCAATGTAGCATTTTGTCGCCCCGTCTGTTGATGCTGATGGAGTGGCTAAGTTTGTTATGCTTTGGCTTTTCATATCAACTCCCGCATTCGCCGTTATTGCCCCGCTTGCGGAGAGTGTGGTTGTAGATATACCCACACTAGCAGTTATTAAGCCACTTGCTGATATTGCTCCGCTTGTTTTTAATGTGTCGCTCGTCATATTTCTAATCAATGTTATGTCATAATTAAAGGTTTCGTAATCAAAATACAAACTGGCTATACGGGGCTGGCTTCTAAATGAAGTTCCTCCACTTCCTGATTTATTCACGACAAATATGATATATCTAGCAGTAGCATTTGAAGCGGGTGAATATGTTTTAGTTGTCTGTGAAGCCCAAGCCTCGCCATTCCTGCTATCCCATAATGTGTAAGTAATGTTGTCAGTGCTTACTCCAACATACCAAATGCCGGAGTTGTTTCAATGTAATTGACAGACGAAGACCTGACATAATATTTTTTATTCTGTATATTGCTCCCAAATCTATTTTGTGTTCGCCTGTGCCAAGTGTTTGTGTTTGGTGGAACTCTTGAATAAACTCCTGTGGTGTCGTTATAGTATAGGTTGGTTGTCCAATAATTGTTTTGGTCTCCATTAAAAGCATAATATGTGGGATTGTTTTCAGAAGAAGCGGATGCGACAAATTGAGAAGGTGCTGAATTGGTGGTCATAGTCTGCGGGGCGAAATACATAGCAAATGTTGAAGCACCCATTTTAATATCGCCAGACATCGTCCCGCCAATTAATGAAAGGAAAGATAATGACCCAGTGGAATTCACCCAGTTTGTGCCGTTGTATGTTAATAATTGTCCGTTTGCTGGTGTTGTTATCACTACATCGCTGTGTGTATCAATTGACCCATCGGCGGACACTTTCGCATTATTTACTGTGTGCTCTGATAACCAAGTTGAGACAGATTTAGCATTTAGTTGATTTACATTTGTAATGCTCTGGTTTTTCATATCAACACCCGCATTTGCATTTATTATATTACTAAAGTTTTTGTCCCTCCTATGGTTTGGTCTGTTGTTAGTTTTACACAATTATCATCTACATATTTTTTATTCACTACGTGGTCTGTTAATGTTGGTATTAGGTTAGTACCCATTGAAATTTGATTGTTAAATGTTTTGGTTCCTGCTATGGTTTGGTCTGTCGTTAATTTCACGAAATTGTCATTTACATAACTTGTGTTTGCCCCGTCTGTTGCTAATGTAGGAGTTGCTAAACTTGTAATTTTGTTGCTGTTCATACTTAGTGTTGAACCAGATGCGGACATAATTAAAGTATTATTTGAATATAACTCTACATACGAACCAGATATTTGTATCGGATAATAAGTCGCTGTTGCTGTTTTTTGTGCTTTTATCACTCCTATGTTTGTGTCGAATGCTATGCCGATACCATCAAAAGAAGTAGGATTTGAAGCCCCACTTATTTCCAAAGTTGATGTAATTTTTTTATTTCCTGCTATGGTTTGGTTTCCTGAGGTTTTAACCGCTGAACCATCAAGAACAGAAACATCAACACCATCAACCAAATTAACACCTGTTATGCTTTGCCCTCTCATATTTAATGCTCCTGTCATACTGGCAGTGCCATCTAGTCGCAGAAAAGGAGAATTTGTGTTTCTCCATTGGCCTGTGCTATAAATAAGCAATTGATTGTCTGTTACTGTCGTTATTACCACATCGCTGTGTGTGTCAATACTTCCACTTGCTGACACTTTCGCCGTGTTCGTGTCGTGCTCTGATAACCAAGTTGAGACAGACCTACCATTTAGTTGATTTACATTTGTAATGTTTTGGCTGTTCATATTTAATGCTCCTGTCATAGCCGTTGTACCATCTAATCTAAGAAAAGGAGAATTTGCATTTCTCCATTGTCCAGTGCTATAAATGAGTAATTGATTATCTAATGGTGTTCCTGTTATTAATACATCGCTGTGTGTATCAACCATCCGCTGACACTTTCGCATTATTTGCTGAGTGCTCTGATAACCAAGTTGCGACAGATTTAGTATTTAGTTGATTTACATTTGTAATGTTTTGGCTGTTCATATTTAATGCTCCTGTCATACTGGCAGTGCCATCTAATCTAAGAAAAGGAGAATTTGTATTTCTCCATTGTCTAGTGCTATAAATGAGTAATTGATTGTCTGCGGGTGTGCCTGTTATTAATACGTCGCTATGTGTATTAATTGACCCATCTGCTGACACTTTCGCATTATTTGCTGTGTGCTCTGTTATCCAATCATCAACATCTTTTGTATTCAATAAATTCACACCTGTTATATTCAGATTACTTCCCATATTAATATTGCCGAATTCATCAACATTTATCGGAAAGGTTTTATTTACCTAGTTTATTGAATTATATGTGAGATAACTATTCATTGCTATTGGTGCCGTTATGTCTACATCCGTTAATTTATCTAGTTCAAAATCGCTTATATAACTTGAAGTTAATGTAGCAAATGAGGTATTGCCCAACCCATCTGTTTTTAATACTTGGTTCGCCGTGCCGTCCGCTATCGGCAGATCATATTCGTTATGAATTGACACATAACCGCTGTCAGATATCAACAAAGAGGAGTTATTATTTCGCGATGATATTGTTATGCCGTCTGTCTTTGCTTGTATTGAGTTTGCTTCAATGTGATCACTATATAATACTCCATCAATTTCTAAATCCTCATCCACTATGACTGGCCGTCAAAATGATACGTCCATTGATTTCCTAAATGGTTCATATTTTAATTCTATTATTTTATATCGTAGTATATATGGTTTTAAAAAAATATGAATATATTTGGACGATCACAAGAACAGCAGTCAATAGATACAAAAACTATTGCAGTTACTGCTACTCCAACATTAACAAGAAACATTCAAAATGCTTATGTTGGTCTTGATCTTAGATCGTGGATGGAAAGTTCCACATTCACTACTTTTTGGCACGGGCGGATATGGTAGCAAAACAATATCTAATTTAGGTTATGGTTATTTATTAAAGTTGCTTTTCGTAGGTCTTTGAATTTGCCCGCTCCAACCGGAATAGGAACTTTTCAATTCTGGTTTCATAAAACGGATGGACAAATGTTGATGACTTTTACAGCGAAGTGATAAATTATACAACCGCCATTGAATATAAGTCATTTGATTGTGTATGGGTAATTCAAAGATACGGAGTCCAAATGAAAATGATATGGTTGATGACCTGTCCAAACCCGCGGACACTACCAATAATACAACAATACGAATTTCTGGAAATACAACTAATGAAGTTTTATTGACATACGCGACAGATGCTCCAATAACATTGGAAGTATTATAAAACTGCATCTGCGGATTATGTATCTTTTAAATCATCATATTTTAATATTGATGTGATGAGAGACATAGCACTGACCGCGAATTACATATGAAATCTATCATACATATCTTTTAATGTCGTGAGTTTGCCCTCGTGTTGAGATAAAACATCGCGGAAAAATGTCTTATAATCTAACTTACCATATTTAAGGACAGGACGTTGTTCTGGTGGTATGTGAGCATATCTACTCTCGCGCCATTTCTTCATATCTTCCTGCATTATGGTGCGGTTATCTACTTTCATATACAAGAAATTAAACGGGTCTTTTGATACTTTCAAATGTGCCGTTATTATTTCATAGCAATTATACCCGTTCTCGGGCGGTTTTCGCTTTGCTTTAATCGGTGTTTTCTTTTCCTTCGTTGGTGTGGGCGCTTTTAAATCTGGCAATTCTTTTTTCGCCAGTTCTTCTCCCACATCAGTTTTGATTTCGGTAATACCAGTCTCCTTCAAATCACTTTCCTTAGGGTGTATATTCTTCTGTTGTTTCTGGTTCATTATCAAAGAATTTTTTCATTGTATCGGAAGAGGGCAATAAAACTTCAACATTATCACTCTTCTCATTAACTTCTTGATTTTGTTCGGGTCGGTATTTTTCATAAAATGCGACAATATCAGTTTTTAGCGATTTGCTTGTTGGCAGTTTTATATCGCTACTTAAATGAGTCTATTTTTCTATTTAGCTCAGATAATCTTTTTTGGTTGACATGTTATATATAAGCATAACAAAAAAAATCTGTTTTATATTATTTATTCAACATCATTATCATCGTCAAAAGTCCATTCATTATCGCCATAAATAACCTTCCATTGATTTTTACATTCTTCTAAGGTTGGTAAATCTACGTATCTAATTCTTTTTCCTTCTTCCATTGTTTTCTTCTTTTCTACTACATCTGGCATCAGTTTTCTCAAATTAGTCCAGAAACTGACCCGTGAAGTGTGCGGATCATTCGCATTTGCTTTATATACATCATACAATGCTTCTTTTGAAACCTCTTTACCAAAATGAATTTCTGGAAATTCTTTTGTAATATATCCCAAGTTTAAGCAATCCAACCACCACTTTCTCAACTTTGAAAGGGATTTCACTTTTTGTTCTCGCAGTCCCTTTGTAATGATTGTTTCGCGGTCGTTAAAATCGCTTAGGTCTCTTTCAAGAAGAAACTTCGCCAGTCGTTGCCTGTCAATAGATCTAATATCTGTAATCACTTTTCTCTTTTCGTCTGGTTTCATAAGTGCTAGTTCGTCGGAAACTTCAAGGACTAACCATCGTTGCTCAGTGGTTCCCGCCGGCACTACCCATTCTTCGTTTGAAGCAAGGACTAAGAATAACATATTTTCTAATGTTAGATTTGGTAAATATTTTTGTTTAAGAGTGAGTGTGTTTTCTGATACAAGTTTCTTAATTGTTCCCGCTCGTTCTTTATCACCACCCCAGACCATTTCGTCCATAAATACTACGATTGCTTTTGCGAGTCGGGCATTGAAATCAGACGGCTGGAAGTAATAATCGGCACCTATTATGTCTTTAAATATTTCAAGAATAATTCCCTTACCTGCTCGTTCAGTGCTTGTTAAAACTAATGATAAATGTAGTTTTTGCCACGGCTTTTGGTAAATGCTCGCGAACATATCAAGCACCTTTTTATATATGTCCTGCCTTCCCCCACACCATCTGTTTAAGATATGTTGAAAAAATGCTTCATTTTTTTCTTCTTGCCGTGAATCATTTCACGTCTTCGAATGTGTCCGCTGGAATTTCAAAACCCTTAAACAAGTTATAAAATCCTTGTTTGTCGTTATCAAAGTATGCCTTAGGATCAAAGATTACATCATTCACTTCACGTCTTTTCGGGTGTGTATTCCACATTTTATACAAATCAACAACATTCAATGTGGCGGGGTTTTTGCCTAGTGCTATCAAGTCTTCTTTTAATAAATTGGTCTTTACTCTCTTGTTTTTTGAAGAATGATTCCATTGCTGATTCCGTCTTGTAGCGAAATACCTGCTTGCCTTTGGAATCAACATATTCTTCAATTATGGTAGGCTTTGCTAAGTTAGCAAATGTGTATGATTTATTCATCCAAGCCAAAGCAGTATCTATCAACTCTGTAAATTTTTCCAAATTATTACATTCGTCGGCAAGTCGTCGCAAATCTTCAATCGTGTTGATATTACGGACGATAGGGGGCGATAGTTCGTAAAGTTTTATACCTTTACCCTCGCAATTACTATCATGGCAATAGAAATATAACCCGTCTCTTCTCCATACTACGTAGCAATTATCGCTGTTATTTTCTCCTCCGTTTATAATACATATTCGTGTCCCCTTGGTTTTGAAAACAAACATTCTCTGCTTTTTTCAACAATTTCCACATTTGGTATTTTGCTGAGTATAATTTCGTATATTTCTTCCAATGTGATATGTTGATATCGTTTCAAAGTTGTATATTCTGGAATTCTGATATTGTAAAATGTATCATCATCGGGTCGCATAATCAAATAATCGTCTATTTCTTCATCTTGTAGCAGTTTCTATGTGTTTGTTTTTGGTGTGTATGAATACGGAAGCAAAACACGATCACTGCCGTCTTTATGAGAGTAGATAGTGCGGAAAGCACTATTTTTGTTATACACAGAAATATCAAGTATAGTTCGCAACTCAATATTCTTGTCGGCCCGTTCAAATGTGAAACACAGGTCGGGATCATCTTTTTCAATCACCACTTCCACATATTTCCAGAACTCTTTTTGTGTTTCGCAGTTTTCAAACACCAAGCCATTATCGTAAGAAAAATGACACGACATTTTACCATTCTTACTCGCATCCAAGTATTTTTCTTTTTTAGGATTATACTTCAATCCTACATTAGCAAACACATTTTCCATAAGTGTATTCCACCGCTCATATATGTTTTCGCGTGAGATTGATAATTCATCGCCATCAATGTCGGCAAACATTCGCTGAGGTTTGTTTTCCATTAATACTTCATAGTATTGCTTTTGTTCATCGGGCGTTTTTTCAATCAATTCAACGAAATCCTCTTGGTATGGCATAGTGGTAAATTGTTTGTTCCCCCACTTAATAAGGATCTCGTCCTGCGGTTTATCCCTCAGTGCTTTTTCTTGTTTCCAATACCATTAGTCATTGGTCAGTGTCGGTGCGGTCATGTTATATAGTCGCTCAGATTTTTCAATAAAAATAAATTAATTATTCTATATATCCATATAACACTATCCTTAATAGGTAATTATAATTTTTTATATATCTTTATACAAAAAAAATAACTTCTTTTTTTACTTATTCAAGCACCCGCATTCAATAAATGATTTGAACTCCCCACAAAGTTTGCAATACTTTAATCTCTTTATGAGGCAGGTCTTATGATAATACTTGTCCCTGTTCGGATACTTTTCTACAATCTTTTTCGGAATTGCCCTATTGCTATTACAAGAACAACAAAATTTAATGTTCGGATTGTCAAGGGTCCGAATAAGCAATGATAGATCTTCGTTCATTTTATCATTCTTAAAACGCTTGATACATTCAGATCCCAGCACAATTTCGTTTCCATTTTTTACATTTTTTACAATGTAGTTCTTTGTAATCTCGTGCGAACAACAACAATATTGTTCCGCCCCGTTCTCTATACTTTCCACAAGTTTCCAGTCGTTCGTGTTCCACTTTCCATCGGACGATATAAATGAAACTGCATTGACCAGATTTAGAAAATAATTTCCACTTACATAATATAAATGAAGTCTTAGGTCATCATATGTCCAATACGATCGGCGGTGAGAGGTGTCCATGGTTTATATAATAGTATATATATTTTTATATGAGAATATATAAAATAAATTATATATCGTTTAACATATTATTACGAAAAGCCCTTAATTCAAGTAATTCCGCTTTTTGTTTTTAGTATTTCTCCTTCCGCAGTAATTTTATCCTCTCTTGGTTCTTATAATAGTATGCTTTCGCATTTGCCCTATTCTTATCAGGATGAGCCCTCAAAAATGCTTTCGCCCTTTCCCTTCTCCGTTGAACTACTTCTTTCTTAGTGAATTGAGGTGTCCTCGGCATTATGTGTGTCCCTTATATATAATTAGATTATTTTAATTATTTTAAATTAGAAATCCATATTACCCCGATATTATCCCTAAATGTTGTTAAAAACCGCCCGGGCCGGTTGTTGTTAATAGTAGCAATCTGAGAGAGACACAAACCCGTGTTAGTATTAATGAAGGCCGAATGTCCGTGGCCAATACCCCCGGGGCGGAAATTATTTTTTCTCTATTATATAAAAACGGGAGAGGACAACTTGGACAATATAAAATATAGATAATAGTAAGAATAATAATATAGTAAATATTGAAATTTAATAACTAAAAAAGTGTCTGACTTCGTAAAAAATCGCTTGGCCGTGGCCGACCATGAGGTTGGACAATATAAACAAAGACATTTTCGTCTCGCCTGCTTTTATATTCAATCATTGAATTATGTATTAAGTATATACTATTCATCGTATATATAATGAGTTCTACCATAGAGGAAATAAAGGCAGTGTTTAGTCTCCCTGATCCAAGGAGACAACGATATAGAGCAAAGTATGTAGAAAATAATAAGGAGAAAATTAAAGAGCATCAAAGGAAATATAGAGAAGCAAATAAAGATAAGATAAATAAACAACGAATGGAATATTATAAGAAACATAAGGATAAAATTCAAGAGCAACAAAAGAAATACAGAGAAATTAATAAGGAAATATTAGGCAAATACAAAGAAACAAACCCTAATATTGAATATTTAAAATCCCTTCAATTCTGATCAGTAAAATAATATCGTTATGACTGAGCCGGTGCCACCAATTTTGGTCAAAAAGGATTTTTTTTTTGCCGATCGTCCAAGGAGAAAAGCAAAAAGTAAAACTCTTTTTTTCCCCTTACTCGCGTGGCTATCGCCCCCTCCCCCCACGAACTTCGTTCGTTGCCCCCCTCCCCTGTTTGTTGTGTTTGATGATCATTTATGTATATAGACTTGCCTATTCGTATATTAAATACAAGCACAGAAAAAGCATAAAACACACACAGGAAGACAGGAAAGACACACAGGAAGCACAAAACATACCTTTGTTTTACAAAAATACGACAAACTAAGCAGACTAAGGGCTATTTAGACAAAATAACGACTAATTCATATAAACGAAGTTTATATATATTTTTTAGAAGAAAAAATATGAACTAGTCGTTATTTTGTCAAAAATAGTCCTTAGTCTGCTTAGTTTGTCGTATTTTTGTAAAACAAAAGTATGTTTTGTGCTTCCTGTGTGTCTTTCCTGTCTTCCTGTGTGCGTTTTATGCTTTTTCTGTGCTTGTATTTAACATACGAATAGACAAGTCCGTATACATAAATGATCATATATATATTCATGTATATATATGTACCATTATATTTAAACTTGCAAACAACTGAGAAAATGGGACCAGTCGATTTTTGTTACTGTTCAAGGGTTAACATTGCTTTTATATCTTTCATTAATTAATAATACTTCAAGTGGTAGACAAAGCACTTTATTACATCGAAAGTGGCATGAAATCTACCTTTCAACACACCAAAACTGTAGTTCTGAAATTATGTATTGTAAGTTAAATGATTGTTTAGTCATTTTGACAGCTTAGTCGTAGACAAAGCTGTATTACATCACCTTTCAACACACCAAAACTGTAGTACTGAAAGTATGTATTGAAAGAAAATGACTTTTTAGTTGTTTTTGATAGATTGATCATTTTAACAGATTTTGTCAAAATGACTAATCAGTCAATTTGTCACATTTCTAATTAGTCATTTTTTTATTAGTTATTTTTTAAGGTCCGGTAAGGGCGATTAGTCAATTTTGGCGCAAAAAAAAAAAAAAAAAAAAAAAAAAAAAGGTTTCATGCGGAAATGACACATTAGTCAAAAATGATTGACTTTTCGGTTCGTGGTGACTGGTACGTGGTAGATCAGTATCCCGCGGGAGGAAAGTTCGCACCAGAAGTGGCCTGTCGGCAAAGTGGTTGAAATCGGACGAAGGGAGAAGCCAGTCTTCAGTCACTTTGAATGGAGGCGGCCTATCGAGAGGTTCGATACGGAAGACACCGTGCGGGAGTGATTGTATCCTAGGGAAGTAGCGTTCCACTCTTGGGTGTTGCATCTGTACCATCGTTGAATCCGGCCATAGGCCCTGGTTGAGGGTAAAGTGCTTAGGGATCCAGTAACCAAGGTGACGGCAATGCGGGTGAGTGCCTGGAATCATGGTCATGGCCGCTGTTGGAAAATAAGTAGCAAAGATGTCTCGAACAATGTCTCGAACAATGTCTCGAACAATGTAGAATTCAGAATCCATGCGTGGAGAGCCATTGGACCCAAAGGCTTTTTGAAGATCCAGTTGATGGCCTGGCATGTCCGTAAAGTTGGAGAATCCCGACCAGGGGCGACTCGATCTCGTGGGGCTGACCTTGACATAACGGTCAGCTGGAGGAGAAAGCGGTGGCGGTGGTACCGGCGTCATTGCATCTCTCTGTGCCAGCTGGCTTAGTGGTCCAACCTTGTCGCGGTCTGCGGCGGTGGGGGTACGAGTCTTGTACAGTCCAAGTGGGCTTAGCGAGAATCTGAATGTGACCCGGGGGCCGCCTTGCACCGGGGAGTGAGACGCCGAGGATTGGGCTAGCGCCCTAGTTGGGCTTCCCGCGGTTGCCGACGAGGAACTGGACGAGGAGGACGTGATACTAGAGGATGTTTGAGGTGCCTGCGGTTGGGCTGGCATCACGGCTGTGCTGCTCGCAGATGCAGACGAGGAGCTGGACGATGACGACGAACGGCCAGAAGATGCGCGGGCTGCTGTCCGACGAGCGCGACGGTGTGCCTTCTTAGATGCTGTGCTCAACCCAGCGACTGGACTGGTAGTCGGTTGGGTGGGCCGAGGTGACGGCACAGAAGCTGCCGGAACTTGAGAGCAAGGGGAAGAAGGTGCAGGTGATGCTGAGCGTTCACGTTTACTAGAAGAGCGTCGTCTACCATGTCGATGGCTGTGACTAGGTGTTCGCGGAACAATTGGAGCTTGCAACGACGGAGGGTTGTTCAGCACATTCTGGAATGATTGCGGTGTACCAGGTGCAGGGGCCGATGGTTGGTCAAGGGCCGATGCGGTTGACGTGGTAGATGATGATGCTCAGCCGATGATGATGACGATGACGATGACGATGACGATGACCCGAAGGAGAGAGATCGTGCCGTCGGGCTGAGTCTCGGGTCGGCCAGCTGAGTCCTTCGGATGAGCTTCCAGGCGAGGGCATCGATACGATAATCCTCTTGTGTGAACGGACTAGGAGATGGCTTTTGTCTTTTGGCGACATTAGCCTTAATTTCCTCTTCTTCTTCGTCTTCATCGTCTTCGTCGTCTTCTGTCAGCACTTTCCCAATGATCGCATGGTTTCTTCTTCTCGGACATGAAGAGGTTGACTGTGCGGCCGTAGAGGTGAGCTTGCGAATCCGAAGGTTGTGTGATAACACGGGGCTTGAAGATCTTCTCAATCTCGGAAGTCGGGTACGAAGTCATTTCAGCAAGGGTCTCCGGACGAAAGTCATAGCTGATGGTGGCCAATTGACGGTCGCCCACCTGAAGCGGGCCTCGTCGATGGACAAGTTTATCTATGCGGTCACCTCGTTGGCGAAGAGTAGATCCACGCGATCGGGCAGGTGGGCCGACACATAAACGGTAATTGCATGGAGTGGCGATGTTGGGCTAGCGGAAACAAAGAGTTCAATGCCGTCGGTGAGGGCTGCGTCGATGCAGACGGATGAAAGTGCTTCCACAGGCGGCAGCTGCCGAAGCGTGAAGCCGTGCTGTATAACCCACGATAAGCGTGCGACGCCTTTACAGTTGCAGGCTGAATCCAAAGCGCATGTAGTCTTGCCGATAAATGGGCGGTTGAGAGGATGTTTGTCGACCCAAACGCATCCAGTGACAAGTTGAACTGTTGGGATAGTCGCAATCCGTGGAGGCGGGGGCGTTGGCACCAGCGGAGAGGACGCAGAGGACCGGGTAGTCATGTGAAAGGCGCGCGGGGTGTTGCGAGCAACGGCCGCTGATCGCTTCCCGTCGTCTTGACGATGCTGTCGACGAAGTTGCACTCTTCAAACGAATGTTTGGGGAGCTGGCCCTTCTTCAAGAAGTTGTTGTGCTCCTTGCAGTAGGTGCATAGTGTGCCCATGAAAAGTTTTCGTTTGATCTGGCTCGACGAGGTACCCCGTGGGTCGGTCTTCAGGCGCTTGACAGGGCGAATCGATGTCTGTAAGGGAGCGGTTTGAGTCATCGCCATGGCATCCGCCTTACGTTTCTGCCAAGAGGGCCCGGGGCGGTTAGTGTTGGTATTCTCCACGGCAGTCGTTACTTGCCGGGGCTGCTGACGTCTCTGACGAACAAAGTCCCGTTTGTACGTAGATGGATCTTCGGTGTCGGTGCGGACCGGGATCTCCATCCCCAAAAAGTACTCATCCATGACATTGGGGTCAAGGGTCCTGGCCCAAGGGAGGAGGTCATCCAGTTGCGCGGCCATTCGACGCCGTAGGTGAGCAGGACGTGATCTGTTTGCTGATTCCAACGATCGCGCTCCATCGGGGTCAGCATGCGGCCCAAGTCTTCAATCTGGTTTCCGTCACAAATGCTTGCGCCTGCTACATATGTAGCCTCGTAGAACGTAATGCACCGATGGATGTACGCCAGGAGTTGTTCCTTCTTAAAACGTTGTAGATTGAGAGCTTGGAGAGCTGACTTGCGTAAGTCAGATTTGTCCAGACAGCCATGGATAAGGTCGCGAATGAATAGCAGCCAGATGAGGGACAGCGATTCGGAACACCAAACCTGCTGGATTGGGTCGGTGACGCGGACGAAGCGGTACCAACAGGCGTCCATGATGGTAACCGTAACTCTATCTCCCCACGCGCTAACATTACTGATGGCGTGCATGATGGCCAGTTGAATTGGCGTGTTGACGATGTGATTGTTGACTGCTAATCCGCGTGCAAAGACAGTTCGATCAGTCGTAGGTGTTCGAAGTGTCGACGTGATTGCAGATGCCAGGACTGAGGGCAGTATCGGAGTTGACGGAGTCAGTGTAGCTGTTCCGGGAGTCGAAGGGTGGCTTCAACTGGTCGTTGTCGCAGAAGAGCATCCGGCGGACTGCAAAGTTGTCGGACCAGTCTGGTTCGATGAGGGAATGGATGTGGCACCAGCGGCTGTATCGGAGGGAGCAGTGACAAGGTAGTGACCTTGTCAATCCAACAGTGGGAGGGGTGACTGGATAGTAGTTGTGAAAAGCTTCTACGGGGATGACGTGGCCAATGTCGTGCCAGAGCTTCTCTGCTGCTGCCAACGATCCAGTAGGTCCCAGATACTGGGCGTAGACCTCAGCGTCTATCCAATCTGGGTTACAAAGGAGATCTAGGCTGGCTTGAGGGGCAATTTGGACCTGTACTCTAGTAGCCAGGTAGCCTTATCTTATGAATTTCCCGAAGAATGTCTCGTTGCATCAACATAGCTGGTCAGTAAATCGTAAATAAACTGCACGGTTTGTATACGTGAAAGGTTAGTATGGAGGCGAGCAGTCTTGCCAGCCTTGACTTCCTCCTGAAACTTCTTGCCTGTACGTAGAGTGTCTGTACGGGAGCCCAAAATGGGATATACGTCCAGACAACGTCGTTTGTGCTCGTTGTATTTCGATACTGGGTCGTGTCGCAACTGGTTCCACATGTAGACGTACAGGAGTAAGCCAGTATCTGGTAACCGGTCATTATTAGAAATCATTTCTGAACGGAATCGAAAACTAGTTATTAATAGTGAAGTCGAAACGTCGTGCAGAGGAGAATCTGACGAACCGGTCAAAAGAGTGGCTTATCAACGGTAAAGGTTTTGGCCGGTCGTTAAGATGCTCAGTCAATACCTTAAAGCGCCTCGATTTCATAAACTTTATTAGCAAGCTAACTACAATACATATGATTCAAAGTGTCAAACTCAGCAATCACTAGACACTTGAATTTGAGGTAAGGGACGGTCAGATTTCGGATAGCGATCGGTGGCAGATTTTTTTTTCCACTACTGGAATTAATTTAAATTATTTTTTTCGATTTTACTTTTCCAATGATTCTTAGTACTACATGAGATGGAAAGTTCTTATCAAGCACACCTTTTCACAAAGAATTTAAGGATACTAAGCTGAGAAATACTTGTCAACTGAGGATAAAATCGGGAAGCGTGGTATTAATATCATGAAAGAAATAAAACGGTTCTATAATACTACTGTACGTGAATGCTGTTGCTGAAAAATGACAACACACACACACATACA
>WBZZ01003377.1:0-2500 GCA_019918135.1 Paulinella micropora
TACGCCTCAGATATAGTATTATTATTATTATTATTATTATTATTATTATTATTATTATTATTATTATTATTATTATTATTATTATTATTATTATTTTTAGGGAGTACATAGGCCATCGGTCCCTTTCCATGGGCTGATTGGTATAAAGCTCCTAGAGTAATGTTCTATGCCGTCACTTCCTTTATTCCACCGATTGGTGTGGAGACTTTCCTTATGGAATGGAGGACTGGATGCACATGGCCTTTTGGCTCAGCAATTGGCAGACGATACATACATATTATTATTATTATTATTATTATTATTATTATTATTATTATTATTAGGGGTGCCGATTTGGGGGGTGGGGGGGGGGGGGTTACACAATTTTCATTTTCCCCCTCCCCCCAAACCCCCCACCCCCTTCGCCAACACCTTTCAGGGATAATAATAATAATAATAATAATAATAATAATAATAATAATAATAATAATAATATAATAATAATAATAATAATAATAATAATAATAGTAATAGTAATAATAATAATAACAATAATAACAATGATGACAATAATAATAGTCGGAATAAATCATGGTTTGTGGGAACGAGGAGGAGTTCGGGAGCTCATATTTGCAGGGTGGTTAGCCCCAGACTCGATGTTGATGCTGATATGATTTTTTTTGGAATTCACGCAGATATTTGCGTTAGGGGAGTGTCCTGAATGCCAAAATTCCTTGTTTTTTTTTCGCACCCCAATTGGAATGAATCATGGTTTGTGTGAACCAGAAGGGGTTGGGAGCTCATATTGACAGGGTGCCTAGCCCCAGACTCGATCTTGATGCTGATATAATTTCTTTGGAATTCACGCAAATATTTGCGTTAGGGGAGTGTCCTGAATGCCAAAATGCCTTGTTTTTGTGGCAGTATACTGCCTCCGGCGATTGAACGTTCGCTGTCGACGGGGCAGGGGGGGTCCGGGGGGCCCTGCCCTGTGATTGTACGTACCCGTTTTGGTCGCGGGTGGCACCCACACCTGAAAATTGAGTTTTTTTTGCCACCAGGCGCCCTTTGCGGCACCTCCGGCAATTCAACGTACCCTGTCGAAGGGAAAGGGGGCGGGAGGGGGGGTCCGGGGAGCCCAGTACTCAGAGTCAGTAGTATTTGGTGGCAAACTACCGCGCGGGCCGGTGATATTAATAGTACCATAGTGCACATGACAGATTTCAGATTAGCGGTCAGATTTCAGATTAGTGGCCCAAATTCAAATTAGTTCAATTTAACTGTAACATTTCGCAAAAATTATGTAGATTTTGCGGATGGATATAGCCGTTATATGGAACTAATATGAAATCTGGCCACTAATCTGAAATCTGGCCGCTAATATGAAATCTGACTCTTAATTCAAATTCGATTGTTTTAGTTTGACACTCGAATGTACCCAGTAATATGTATGTATGTATGTATGTATTCATGTACATACGCACCTATGTATGTGTGTGTATGCATCAGACATCTTCCTCTTCCGAGACGTGAAGCAAGACATCTTCCTCGACTGGCATAACAAAACAGGGAGTGTTGATGTCCTTCTGGGCGCGACGCATGGGCTGGAGATAGGGCAAGGTTTTCTCTCTCAAGAAAATAAGATAGGGCATTGGCAGTAACTGTCTGTCGAGGCAAAATACATCATTTGCCTAGTCTCGTTCTCAAGAGGTCTACCAAACCGAGAGCTCCCAGGCATTAATGGATAGTTTTGTCCCGGTTTGCGAGGAAGCCTCCACTTATCAAAGTTGAGGTACTCGAATCCCTTGACCTGTAAATAGCGTAGCTGATGCACCCCACTCGACGCCAGCCTCTTCTGTGCTGTCGTGAGGGTCTCTCGAAAATTGTCGCGGACAGAAAGCGTCATGACAGGGCCTGGACTCATAGACGTGCCATTTGCTTTCCAGTAGCCTTCCCCGTATAACCCGTCATACTCATAATTTGAAATATTTGTATAAGAAAAACCTGCTAGTATAGCGCCTACTATGGTCTCACAGGAAATGCAACGCAAAGGATAACGCGTGATATCTCCACGTTCGTTTTTACTCGCATCCACTGCGGCCCCCTTCGTTTCGATATACACATTAGTGAATTCTTTATCGTAGTTAAGCGGGATAACGCAAGCACGGCAAAAAGTCAATGGTTCTACATCCCGCGATCCAGTTCCCAAACGCTGGGACTCTGTTCCACCAAAACTGTATTGGGCTGGATTTCCCAAACTGTATTGTGCCAGGTAGTATTGGTGGACGATGTCTATGAGGGCCGTTTTCGATTTTTCGCGGAAGTAGCTGAGGATGAAGGCAAAGGCGTCTGGATCCAAGTCCAGAAATAAGGAGCCCTGCCCAGACTTGTGTTGTACGTTGTCACCCCGAAGCAATTCTGGAGAAGTCATTCTGTTCAATATGAACGTAAAGAAAATACCTTTGAAAAATGCACTATGCTGTGTCAATGTCTCCACGCGAGAGCGGAAAATTTTGACCAC
>WBZZ01003377.1:7500-25000 GCA_019918135.1 Paulinella micropora
AAAAAAATTTGGCATTCAGGACACTGCCCTAACGCAAATATTTGCATGAATTCCAAAAAAATCATAACAACATCAAGATCGAGTCTGGGGCTAACCAACCTGCAAATATGAGCTCCGAACTCCTCCTCGTGCCGACAAACCATGATTTATTCCGACAGGGGTGCGGAAATAGTGGGTCGGTGGGTGGCGTACACAATTTTCATTTCCCCCCTCCCCCCAAACCCCCCACCCCCTTGACCAAAACCTTTCAGGGATAATAATAATAATAATAATAATAATAATAATAATAATAATAATAACTAGGGGACTGCGCCAAACACCTGAAAGAATGGTTTACCGGTGCGCGCACCAAACCCCGCCAGCCCCACTTCTCATCACTTTTTGGAGGGATAGATAGATAGATAGTTGGGTAGATTGGTGTATAGATAAGTAGATAGGTAGGTAGAGCGGGGTGCGTGTTTAGTCTATATTCCTCTTCCTAACAAAAAAAAATAGACAGAGAAGCAGACAGACAGACAGACAGATAGATAGATATATAGATAGATAGATAGATAGATAGATAGATAGATAGATAGATAGATAGATAGATAGATAGATAGATAGATAGATAGAAGCCTCAGCCTCGGAGTAGAGAGACTAGAGCCGGAGATATTACCCTTAATCTTAAATTTAACATAAAAAATAGAACTTGAACGTCCTGCGTAATATCATATCTATATAATACTAGCCTCAGCCTTCGAGTCACTCTGTGACTCAGTCGGAGATATCGGTGGCATCTTACTAGTAATAACCACTACATATGTCAGTCACGGTCGGTTTTTACCACCGTCCAGTGTAACGTGACAAGACACTTCAGCGAGTGGTCTTACCGTCCCCGTTACCGTGACGAGCTGCTCAAGGAAAAGAGACCGTCGAATTTAATAATGAGCACTGCCACTGGCACCGGCAACTTTCACTGGTTCAAGGCTAACCTCCACTTCCGAGTAGTATAACAGGCTCGGAACTTAGGAAGTCAGAAGACGGTGACTCAGGATTGAGTCTTGAACCGGGGCCAAACGACATTGCTAAAGGGAAACTTCAACCCCGCAAGAACTGTGACTGAGTGTCCGAGCCGCCGAGTCCTTATGACCGGGTCAACTTCACTGACACTGAGCCTGTGACGATTCTTTTTGTCACGAGTCCGTAACCTGCACAACTTGAATGCGGCCAAAACATCATAGTACTGTTGAGAGTCAAGTATTAAATTAATACCGGTGAACCGTGTGACAAACAACTCCGGCAGGGTCACAACCCATAAGTCACAGCGCAAGTGCCAACTGATTTCCCTTAACATGTTTTGCGGCAATGAATTCTCAGTGACTCCGAGCCACGAGAAACTTGAAACTGCTACTTGACTCAAATTCCACGGAATCAAGTTCCGCATATGTAGGTTCTCCCTAATAAAAGTGGTCGGTAGAATACAAAAAAATATTTAGAACGCTACATTAAGATTTAATAGATAAAAACGATACTAAGTTGTAGTATGAATATCCTTATTAATGTTTCGTGAAGGAATCATTAAAAAATATATAAAATTGACTGCAAACGATGACTTCAAAGTTGCAGCAAACAAGTTGGAAAAAGAGTCCAGAAAAATTTGGTGAACGGTGGCACTATCACCATTAGAAACATTGGAATCAGCGTCCGATCCGCTTGCCTAACGACAAGGATTTGAATGAGCAAACGGGAGGTTGGTGAGGGAGAGCTGCCTCCTGAGCAGCCTCCCGAGGAGAGCGTTGAGATATTGCCACACCCATCCAAGGGAAAACACTGGATGGAGTGGTCTCTCCCAGCCCTGGAAAGCTGGCTGATTTCTCAGCGCGGCCAAAAGGCCTTGCCTCCAAGGTCCAATCTGAAAGATGCTGAGGTTGTTTTCGTTTTTGTTTCTCTCCTCTCGGTGTCTCATTGGTGTGGTGATAGGGCAAGACAATCAAAACACTGATGGAGAGAGCTCATTATTGCTGAGGTGTTGGAGCTGAAGGAGTTAGAGACAGAGAGCGTAGGGATAGGTGAAATAAGGAAGAGACCTAGAAATGCTCCAACACCTTGGCAGAAGGAAAAAGAAAAGAGAGAACCCAGGAAGAAAAAGATTGTGAAGCAAGAAGAGGTAAATACACACATACATACATACATACATCATGAGTCACGTGACAAATAGTAATAATAATAATATAATAATAATAATAATAATAATAATAATAATAATAATAATAATAATAATAATAATAATAGACTTATCAGTCAATTGGCCTTTGATCCTGTCGGACATGTGCCTCCATTGGTAGCACGGGACCGTTCGGTGACGCGGCTCCGCTCCAAAGACTCGACTGGCAGTGCAATGTGCAAATGAGCGTGCTGTGCATGTGCAAGTGGGTGCAAGGAGTGAGAGGAGTTATCTGCCGAGAAGAAGTCCGCGACGCTGCGCTGACCTCCACCTACAACAGATCTAGCCAGACATTCTACCTGACTAGGCCTTCCCCTCCTTCTACCCACCTCCTGAACGACCGTGAGGTCGATCACCTCCTCCTCCTCCTCCGCCCCCTCTGCCTCCCTGGTCTGCGCCTCCAACTCCTCCCACTCCTTCCAGATGGTGGCAACAAACCTTCCTAACTCCTCCTCCACCTCTTCTGGGACAGGGATAAACAAAACGCCGAGCATCGCCGCCATCTTTTCATCCTCCCCCTTCAGCCATTCCTCTTTGAAGAGCCTCATCTCCTCCTCTGCCTCCCGCAGTTCCCTGTGATAAAGCCCTCCTCGATTCAGCATGAGGGGCTGCCGGGCTTGCGCCTCATCGATAAACTTAAACAGTGCCTCACGAGAGCTCGCAAACGTTGGGCAATGCAGCAGGAAGTGACGTAACGACTCGTTAACCTCAGTGCCACACAAGGCGAAACAGCTTGAGCAGTCCGGCGAGCATGAGCCAAATTTGGATCGGTAGAGGCGAAGGCGATTGTTGCAGCTCAACAATCGCCTTCTGATAAGGTTGTGACTTCCCCCCTCCAGCGCCCGCCAACGTGGGAAAGCAGAGCGGGAAAACATCTGGCTAAGCAGCACCCTAAGCCCATCAGAGGGCTTAGCCTGCCGCTCCCAGCCAGCTACTTCCTGCCGGACAGACCATTGCTTTACCACCTCGTTCCAGTTCGCCAGAGCGGCCCGCCAGTCCTTATCATCTACCGTGCCATCTTCGTTCACGACCCGCTTGAGCGCATCCAAGCCCTCCCGCAGCCTGTGATCTGCTAAGATCAAATTTTCCGTATCTTCCTTCCATTTGCACCGACCCGTGTTGTAAAGCCTGCGTGTTAGCGCTGTGTTGCCCAGTAACTCGATGCGCCCTAGGAACCGAAGCCGGGCCGCCTTGGCAAGGATGCTAAAACTCGGCGTGCGGCCTAAACCCCTGGTGATGCAGCCGCTTGTGCGCGTACCAACACCCAAGATGACCCGCAGGGGCGCTACCAACGCGCCCTCCAGCTTACTCAGCTTGTTGGCGCCCGGCAGATCCCAAAAAGCCGATGCGTAAAGCAACTTTGCGCCAACCATTTGCTGCCAATTCATCAGCCGAAGACGCGCTGGAACTTCAAGGGCAATCCAGAGGGGATAGCAGGCAGCCGTTCCCGCTACAGTGATTTCCGCCGCCCGCTTCGCTTGCGGTTTATCGGAGAGGGTGTCCGTGAGCAGAACTCCCAGGTATTTGTAGTGGTCGGTGACGTTGAGAACCTTGCCCCGGAACCTCACGCATGGGGGCGACTTTTTTGACTTGGCGTGCCCGTATATCGGCATGACTTCCGTCTTGCCCGGTTTCAGGTTGATTTCAAGCCGATAGTCCTCCACGAATGTCGCCACGACATTTACAATCTGTTGAAGCTCCGTGACACTATGCGCAATTACCGCAACGTCGTCGGCGTAAAGCAGGGTCCGTATGTCTTCGATGCGGTTGAGGTCCTCGATCTCCAACTCTTTCGCGATTCGGACCGTTAGCTCATCCATGAAGACGTTGAACAGCGACGGTGACAACGGCGACCCTTGCTGAACTCCCATCTCTTCCAGCACTTCACCAGTGAGTTCGCCATCGACTAGCACTCGCGATGACGTTCTTCGGTAAAAACGCCGCAGAATGCGATAGAACTTGCCCTGTACCCCCATCTGGGTTAGCCTCTGAAACAACCCGGCCCGCCAAACCGTAGGGAATGCCTTTCTCAGATCCACGAACAAAACGAAAGAACGGAGGCCAGCTTGTTGTCTAAGGCGCAGACGCTCCTTAAGGACAAAAATCTGGTCCCCCGTACTACGTTTTGGCCGGAACCCACCCTGCTCTGGGCGAAGCCTGCCCGGCTGATCGATGAAAGCCGTAAGCCTCGCCGCCATAAGGGACAGATACATCTTACCCAGACAGCTCAGAATCGCGATGTCTCTCCAATTTTCCGGATCGGTTGGGTCGCCTCCTTTTGGGATGTTGACGATAATCGCTTTGCCCCAGTCGCTGGGGGTGTATTCGCACGATTTCAACCAGTTGAAGAAGCGCACCAGAAAGCTCACAATCCGCGTGCCTCCGTACTTGAGCATCTCGTTCTTGATCTTATCCGGTGAGCACGCTTTGTGATTCTGGAGATTTTCCTGGCAGAGCTCCACTTCCTTCTCGGTGTAATCATAGTCCAGCGGGCCCGTCTCAGTCCGGATCTCCTCGGCTTGCGCCATGGCCTCGAATTGGTCGCGCAGGTTGTCGTTATACTGGAAGGTTTCGCGGGCCTTCCGCTCGGGCTCAATCCGCGCTGCTTCCTCATCAGAACCGACTTCCTCTACACATGCATCCTCCAAAAACTGGTTTTCTTTGGGGACCACCATACGTCGGCGGTATTCTTCCCATTCTTGTAGTTTTTCCCGGAGTGTGCATGCCAGAGTGCCATCGGGCTTCCGAACAGGAGCAGAAGCGTTCGACCGCCGAACCCCGCCCAAACGCTTTGACAGCTTCCAGTACGTGGCCATGGTAGCGCTCCTGAAGTTGGCAGCGGTGTCATTCTGGACCCGCTTCCACGCTTGCTCCTTCTTCTCCTTGCATAACCTTCTGACCGCCTTCCTCGCTTCTTTATATCTTTGCCAGGCCTCTCGGTTGGCATCATTCCTTCGCCAGAGGCCGTATGCCTCTCTCCGTCGCGCAATCGCTTCCCTAAGACTCTCATCAAACCATGCATTAGTAAACCCTGGCCTAATCACCCGAACTCCCAAGACCTTCACGGCTGCGCCCGTGAAAGCTCGGACCACTAAGCTAGCGACCCTATCTACCTCCTGCTGAAGCTCATCCGGGTCCTCCACTGCTGATAGATCTGGGAGGCCATCTGGCAACAGCCCCGATATACCAGCTGCAAAGGTCTCGTCGTACTTCAACCTAAGCTTAGACAGCTCACTCTCCTTACCCTCAACTACCCTGCCTATCAAGCGCTCTGCCTTGAATGCTTTGTACCTCTTTACCTGCTTTTTG
This sequence comes from Paulinella micropora, assembly GCA_019918135.1. NCBI lineage: Eukaryota > Cercozoa > Imbricatea > Euglyphida > Paulinellidae > Paulinella > Paulinella micropora. The sequence continues at coordinate 13,013 of WBZZ01003377.1, forward strand.
GGGGGTGGCTGTCCCCCCCAGACCAGTTCCGCCCACACAGCTTTGTGGTCGGTATCAAGGTCTACCTCGTCGACGCCGAAGCTTGCCTCCTCCGCCAGCTCGGAAGAGACGCAGATGTAATCCAGTAGATGCCTTCGTCCACCTATATTTTCCTGCCTAGACCACCAATATTCGTCCCCCCGTGGTTGCGAAAACCCACTGAGATTGCGCAACCCCGTGGCAACAAGCATCGCAGCCAGCAACTCACCATTCTCACTCCTAACCCCTCTACCCCTCCCATCTATCTCGCCAAAGAGGCCCACCACTCCCTCCTCCCGCGCTATTCTGGCGGGCCCCAGCTTAGCATTAGCATCACCAACCGTAACCACATGACCTTTGGTGGCGAAGTAGGAGACGGCCGCCTGCCACGCCTCATAGGCTGCAATAGATTCCTCTCGTTGATTTTCTTGGGGGAAGTAGCCGTTGCCGACGAACACATCCGACGCCGTCGCGCTCCCAGACGACAGCCTCACCCACAATTGCTGTGGGTGTGGAACAGGCGCCTGTACAATGGTAGCGCACGGTGCCAGATAGTTGGCCACCAACGTCAAGACTCCCCCCAAGAGACGCGAGCCCGCACCAGTTGCAGCCGCTTTGCCGAGGACTGCGAAGCCGTCGACTTGGAGCTTCTCCACCTTCTGCGACGATAGGTTGTGCTCCTGGACTCCGACGATCACCCAGCCTCGCTCCTTGTAGTGCTCCGGCCATTCCCCAAAGCCTGGGCTATCCGCACCCACTTTGCCTTGCCAATTATGTGAGGCCACCCTCAGTGGGAAGCCTTTCACAAATTGGGAAGAACGAAGCTGATGCCGATGCCTGCGCTTCGGTTGAGCCCGCCTGGAGCCCTCCGCCACCCTCCACGGCCCATCCTGCACCCTCCGCCCCAGCTCCTCCAGCTCCCGCATCCCGCCCCACTCCGCCAAGGGAGATTCACCGCTTGAGGCTTCGCCCTGGGGCTCGTCGACTTCCACGTCGAGCACCCAGTAGCCAAATCCCTGCTTGCGAAGCTCCCTCTGCATCTCTACATACTGGGCACCCCCCCGTGCAGCCCGCTGCTTCTCTCTTTCCCGGAAAGTCCTACCCGTCGCAACGTGAACCTTTCCCGTGAAGAACTTACGCTCCCGCAGCAGCCGCACCATCTTCTCCGCCTCCTCACAAGACGCACATTTAATCCGCAAATGTCGCCCACTACCTCTGCCCGCGAATTCCACCTCGACTTCCCCGAGACCGAGAATTCGGAGCTCTCGCGCCATGACCACTGTCTGAGAGACATGCGATAGCCCCCATACTATGCAACATCTCTTATCCAGCTCATTTCGTACCTTCCTCCGCCACCTCCTCGGTGGCGGTACCGCTTGCCACACGCCGTGACCAGACCTTTCCGGACGTGACTTCTCTTCCGAGGTTGGGGAGGGTGATCGAGATGCAGCAGGATTGCTGGCTCTACGTGATTCAGGTTGCCCGTCAGGTACGCGAGCACTCGACCACCCCACCCCGGCCGAGTAGCCATCGCCACCCGCAGGCGCACTCCCACGGGGAACGTCTAAACCTGAAGGATTACCGCCTTGACCCATAGGGCCAGCACTAGCGGCCGCGCTCTTCGCATAAGAACCTGACATAAGTGGTATGGGACCCCGGTGCCGCATTGATCGAGTTGTAAACTCGATAAATGAGGACCCAGGTGGGGTTATTTAAAGCTCAACCCTTAAAAAGCATACGTGTACGTATGTATAGGAATACACACAAACACTCACCTGCATCCGTAACCAGGCACGAGGCAGACCCGCTGTGCATCATCGAGGTAGGTGTCGTGGCAAACCACCCTGCGTCCGATAAACGCTGCAAGTGAGTCATCTACCGAGAGCACAGAGTGACAGGCCCGTGCACGTGTACCCACCACCCCATAACCCTCCGCCAGAGCAACCCCATGGCATCCGCAGGATGAGCACGAAGAGTGCTGAGAGAGAGGGTGAGCCAGGAGCCCCGCTCCGGTCCGTCGTTACTTTGGTCATTTAGTCGTTTCAAGGCTTGTGGTAAGGTGTAGGGCCTCTCGCCTTCGTACAAACTCCGACCGACAGTAGTTTGGTTGACCATCCTTCGCGGTGACCCTCTGAACACAAACCCCTCCCCCAGTGCCCACCCCTTGTGATTCCAGAGGCCACCCCGAGCCAAGAGCCATGAGTATGATGAGCAACTCACATGAGTTACTCTCAGTAATTGGGACCCGTCTCATAAATCAATGGAACGCTTATCGTGCGCCCCTCATAGGCTCAGCCCGCCCATGTGAAAGCTAGGCCTCGCCCAAAGCAAAGCAAAGCAAAGCAACAACAAAAAAAAAAAAAAAAAAAAAAAAAAAAAAAAAAAAAAAAAGAGAGAGAGAGAGAGAGAGAGAGAGAGAGAGAGAGAGAGAGAGAGAGAGAGAGAGAGAGAGAGAGCGAGCGAGAGCGAGGCCGCCGTGGCTCGCCCGCAATCCAGCTGGGTGCACCTCGTCACAACCACTCATCGGCGTGAGCTCATAGCTGTGTGCGACATAGGTACAAGAGCAAGAGGAGAAACAGTGTGCCAGCGTGGATGTGTGGGTGAGGCAGTGCGGTGAGGCAAAGCAGCGATGCCAGTCGAATCCCTGGAGACGGAACCTAGCATCAAAAAACATCGTATAAGTCTACCCCAGGCCTCCATCCACCGAGTGGTGAGCTCGATAAAAGAAGACCCGAGTGGGGTTATTTAAAGCTCAACCCTTAAAAAAGCATAAACATGTACGCCGCCAGGAACCCAACAACAATAACATAGCAGCCAGGAACCCAACAACAATAACATAGCAGCCAGGAACCCAACAACAATAACATAGCAGCCAGGAACCCAACAACAATAACATAGCAGCCAGGAACCCAACAACAATAACATAGCAGCCAGGAACCCAACAACAATAACATAGCAGCCAGGAACCCAACAACAATAACATAGCAGCCAGGAACCCAACAACAATAACATAGCTTCCGTAACCAGCCTTCAGGAACCCGCCTCAGTTACCCGCCCCCGTAACCAGGTCAGAGACGTGACGTACTATGCATCATTGAGGTGTCGTGGCAAGCCACCCTGCGTCCGATAGAAGCTACAAAAGAGTCATCTACCGAGAACACTAAGTGACAGGCCCGGTCACATGCACCCAACACGTCCCGACCCTCCGCCAGAGCATCCCCATGGCATCCGCAAAGTGAGCACGAGGGGTTCTGGGAGAGAGGGTGAGTCAGGAGCCCCGCGTCCAGGCAGTCGCTACTGTGGCAGTTGAGTGATTTCAAGGCTTGTGGAAATGTGTGGAGCCTGTCGCCTTCATTCCCACTCATACCGACAGTAGTTTAGTTAACCAACCTGTCCAGTGACCCACTGAGCCCAACCCCCTCCCTCAGATAACCCCCACCCCCCGCACCCCGAGTGATACCAGAGGCCACCCCGAGCCAAGAGCCGTGAGCGTGGTGAGAGAGCTTCTCTCAGTAAAAGTTTCCGTCTCATGAATCAGTGGAGCACTGATTATGTACCCCTCATAACAAGCTGCCAACGGCCCCAACCCCGCCGTGTGGCGGTGACACCCAACCATGTATTGGTGCCCCCCAAAATAATAATAATAATAATAATAATAATAATAATAATAATAATAATAATAATAATCATAACAATAATATAACAACACTGAAGAACAACAACAACAACAACAACAACAACAATAATAATAATAATAATAATAATAATAATAATAATACATACATACATACATACATACATACACAGTAATAATAATAATACATACATACATACATACATACATACATACATACATACAATAATAATAATAATAATAATAATAATAATAATAATAATAATAATAATAATAATAATAATAATAATAATAATAATACATACATACATACATACATACATACATAGTATTTACTAATACATTAACACACTGTCTGTATGTCTGTTGTTGTCGTAGGCTAACCTCTTCGAACAGGATGAGACACCTGAGGATTTGCTCTCTTTTTGTGTTCGCCGTCTGTTACAGGCCCCTTTTGTGTATGGAGAGGATGGGGATGCTGGCTCCAAAGCCAGGATCCTCTCCCCTTTTCCAGTTACCGTCAGCAAACAATGGTTTTCCACTTTCTTTGCAAGAAACGGGACACTGGAGAATAAGAGAACAAGGTTGATTGGGGAAGTAAAACCAGAGCAGTTGGCAAGAGTGTCTGCAGTTCCCATTTCTTTTTTCACTCAACACGTCCCTGCTCCACACGGCAGGTTATTGAAGGTGAAGCTAGAGTCAGCGCGATTTGCACTTGTGACCGTAGAGGAGGAGGAAAGGTTCGTTCCAAGTCAGAGGCCACCCAGAGGTAATGATATCGATAAAGCAAGCTGGCAAGACCTGGCGTCTCACAAAGCTTGGACTGTGGCGGTTCAAGAGGGCAATCACCTCCTTTTTTATGAGCTGGCAGACGAAGCGGACGAGCGATGGAAGTCTGTCTGTGCAGCGGCTGCCCTCAACGAAGTCCCGGCACACAAGCTCCTGTGCTGGCCCGATCCCAAGGTGTTAACCATGAATGAAAGCCTTCACAAAAAACACTACCCAGCCAAAAAAAGTAAACACCCAATTCAAAGAAAAAATATACAAGTTAGATCTGACTTGGAAAAGGAAGGGGGAGGCAGTGTGGGTAGATGTAGATGACATAATTTACTGCTTTCCGGGTTTCGACCCCCGTACTAACAAAGTACCTACTGCTATCATGACGACACTGGAAGGACATTTCCACCGTCAGCAGTTTGAGCACTTTAGGTTCGCTAATACGCGAAGTTTTGTGTCTCGTTTAATGTCAGTCAAGGTAGTCGTGTCACTCGACATGTAACACTATTCAATAAAATAAGCATGTAGTTGTTATACATACTCACACACCACTTGCTATATTAATAAAATAATATTACTTACAGCTTATTCAGCATGTGTACGAACTATTTGAAGCATAAAACCGGTTTTGAAACATAATGTTACACATTATTAATACGGTCACACATTAAAAATGTCAGACATGATTAATATTAAAATAATGCATGTAGTTGTTATACATACTAACACACCACTTGCTATATTAATAAAATAATATTACCGGCAGCTTATTCAGCATGTGTACGAACTTGATCAAGCAGAAAACTTGTTAATTAAGTAATAATATTAATATAATGTAACCGGCCCTTGGATTTATTAATTAATAATATTATATAACAATATTAATATTATGATCCACCGCTCAGACGCGGAGCGGTACGAGGAATCCACTCGTCGTCATCATCTACACGCTTCTGCTTCTTCTTCTGTTTTTTCCCCCGTCCTCCTGTCTTCTTCCTCTTCGAAGAAGAAGAAGAAGAAGGCTGAGAAGAAGAAGCAGAAGAAGAAAGAGGAAGAGGAGAAGAAGAAGCAGAAGAAGAAGAAGCAGAAGAAGAAAGAGGAAGAGGAGGAGAAGGAGCGAAGGCAGTTTGCACGCGTCCGGTAAAAACTGATGGCTCCGGTTGGCTCAGTTCATCGAGCCAAGCGTCCACATCACCGGGGCAAATCTCATCCCACCTCCCATACTCCAACCCATTCACTCCCATGCAAAGTTCCTCATGCTTTTTTTTCCAAAGCCGCCTACTCGCCCTGTACCTAGCCCCGCACCCTACCTCACACCTTGCCCATTTCCTACTCTCCTCCCACACATCTTTTGTGATCAGACAGTATATACATGGGTTAGTTGATCTAAAACTACCCGATGAATGTCCAGTCACAGTGGCCATAAACTTCAAGTCTCCTCCCAACCAAAACGTGAACTGGCGGCGAACTGTGGTGGGGTTGGGGTCGCCTTCCGTGATATAATAATCTCCCTCTTCCTGCAACTGTCTAAGGTCCTCCCTAAATGTGGTTGAGCTTAATGATTGGTAATTATCCCCAGCAGGAGTGAGAGCAAAGGAAAAATGAAGTCTGTGGCATTAAACTTCCTGCGCAGTTGTTTATCTTTCGGTATTACCCGGAGGATCCACAGTGTGCTTGTCTTGTTCTTGCTGATGGCGCGACCATCAGCTTGAAGAAGAACATCCACATTCGGCTCTTGCAAGCCGTATGTGCTGCACACCCACCGCAGGACTTTACGTGGACACAGCTTCACTTCTTTGGGAACCTCTGCTAACTGCTGGCATTCGGCAAATGTAGGTTTTAAGTCAAACTGCTGCTCAACTTTTTGACCAAGGTCCTTCCTAGCTTCTTGGAATTTAGAAAAAGGAAGGTCCTTGTTCAAAAAGCCATGCGATTTCAGTTTGTTTAAAACTGTCTGACTAATATTCTCGTCATCTGCGAATAATATGAGTGGCATGAGTTGTTTGTATGGATCGGAGTTTTTACCTCCTATGGTGGGCGAGTGTGAGTGCAGATCGTAATTTTTGCGCGCCCACTTGTACCACTGCTTAGTTACAAACTCTACTTCTTGACCTGCCCTATCTGCTAAGTGTTTGGCAAAAGCATCCTGCATAATCCTAACATCTGATCTTATGTTTCGTTTTCCTCTCTCATCTACCTGGCTGTAACTCTTTCTCATTCTAGGGGCATAGGACAGCACAGCCTTATGTTTATTAGTTTGAAACTCTACAAAGTGACTGCCTGAAAGAGGTGAGGTGATATGGCGAGTAATTTGTAGTGATGGATGGGTATGTATGTGTGAAGGGAGAGGAGAAAGAATAGAAAAGTGTTTTTGTATGTCGGAAACGTCCTTGCCGCAAGAGGACTTTACCTTGTTTGACCTCTCTGGCGTTGTGTAAGGCACGTTCTTGCTTTGCCTAGGGCGCCCCCGAGCAGGTGTCACTGGTGTTGGGACCTATCAACCACAAATGTGTACAAACAGGCACGTTATGTGACACTTTACCTGCAAAAAAGTGCTGAAAAAGAAGCCGTATCTGCGGAAAACAATGAATAAATGCAAACCAAACGCACAGAGGACATACATAAACATGTAGGTACGAAATGGATTGAGAAATGACAGTAATAGTGGCCTCCATGTTGACTTCGTCTCCAGCCGCAACGATGGCGACAGAGGGTCCTCGTTGCTGTAGCTCCAAGTCCACACCCTTGGCTTCCAGTTCCGCAACTGTAGGGGAGAACAAAGAACACACACATACAATATGCATTACAGCTGTTACATGCAAGAAAAATAGATCACACACAACACACACACACTCTACTCCCACACATTTCCAACATACAAACAGAAACAGAAACACACACAAAACACATAGAAACAGCATGCAGGCACTCACCTAATTCTCTCTGAGCCTTTCTGGAGGCCTTATGAATCATTATCCTACATAACAGGCACAGAAAATATGATGTATGTATACTAAACAAACGAAAACAAGCACTAAAATTCGAAGAAATTGGTGTTCAGAAAAAGTGGCTTACTCCTGTTGTCGTTGTGCTTTTTTTGCAGCTTTTTTAGTTTTTTGCTGGGAAAGCAGTTCTCTACCCGCTGCTGTCTTTTTTTCATTTTTTCGTAGGTAGGATCGCTTGATAGGGGCTTTTTGGTTTAACCTTGTCTTTTTTTTCGCCATCGATTTTCAACAAGTCAAAATGTAATGCCGGTTTTTCCGGTACTGATGGCATTTTTATGTTGTGAAATGCCGAGTTTGCTTACGGGCCCGCGGCACCAGTTTCAAGTCGGAGGTACATGTGTTCGCAGCGAGTGTGTGTTCAAACCACGTTGTTTCAAGCAAAAGCAAGCATGACACAAGTGTTTTTATCAGAAAACATGGTCTTTCCTGTATTTGAAATCCTTATTATCGACTTCAATTTTCACATTTGACGACATAGCAAGTATGGCAGTTTTTAACTGACAAATGCTGTTTGCATGATGCACTCTGCACTCATTTTTACGCACAAGTGCATAAATGAATTCAAATGTTATGTTGAGCAATTCTGCCAGAGGGTTTTTGCAGAGAAGTACGGTATAAAACAAAAACTAGGAAAACATAGGTCGAAAACTAGTTGGTCAAGATTCAGAACATACCCCCAGATCACAGCAATAGCTTATAGGAACTGAAAACCTTAATACAGGAAAGTCCATTCCCACTACAAACATTGAATTCTGCACAGACAGCACCGTAGGCTCAAAATCTTGAATATTGAATGAGATTACTCGCTGCGAAATATTTAATGATTCTACCGACCACTAGAACCTACATATGACCCGCCAATGAAGTTTCCTTATCCTATTGCTGTTGACATTCAAGACAACAAAGAAAATTAGTTTTGAGTTTTTGTGTCAGATTTTCATTTTTGTGACAGTTTTTCATTTTTGTGACAAAAATTCAAATTTTCAACTTTAACGGTAACATTTCGCGAAAATTTACGATATTTTGCGGACGAATATAGCAGTTAATTTGAAAAATTCAAATTTTCACCCAAAATCAAAATTCCAACCAAAACTGAAATTCCAACCAAAACAGAAAAATTAATTTTTTTTGTTGTCTTGAATGTCAACAGCAATACAAACGGTTACTACATTTGTTCCAAAACTTGAGGTTCGGGTCAACGCTATTAACTTGAAGGTGACGTGGGAGGTTAATGGTTGAATAAGGCGGGATGCCACAGCTTTGTGACAGTGCCGGGAACTTACCGTGGCATCCTTGAACAACCTTCATCACTCCGGTAAACGGTTCAACTATTAGTGTAAAACTTAATATATATATATAGGATTTACAGGCCCTATGGGGTCCAAGCTTCCAAGCCCCCCCCATATCCTTTATCCTAATATACTTGAATATTAAAACAGGAAAAATTGAATCAAAACCGGAAATGTAATAAGAATTCATGCCAAGGTTTATAATACATTTAATAACAAGGAATCACTTCCACGAGTGAATTCCCGTAAAAATTAATAGCGAAATAACGATGTAGTATACCGTGGCTATTACACTAGTACGTGGCTAGGTATTAATAAAGCCTTCACTAATGCGTCACTCGTAAGGCTAGTTACTAGGACTAGTAGCAAAGCACGAGAAGGGAAGTGATAACATTCACTGCAAGGCGCGATTCATTTATCATTTATTTTTTAGCTGAATATTATTAATTTAATAATACACTGATTCAAGGGGTCCATTCATCCTTCCCCTAGTTCACACGCACCTCGACCATAGACATGGAAAGCTTGGATAAGCAATGTAGAAATTTTTCCGCTTTATTTTTCTGTTTTGTACGGGTAGATATTCCTGAGGCGTGATAAAATTTTGATCCGTAGATATATGCATTCGGATCACTCCGTTGCCATGTAGTACCCGGCCCTTGGGAAAAAGAATAAAGTCTTTGAGATCAGGCTAAAAACTTGCGCAACTTTGGAACTGATTTTTCTCCTGCAATATTTGAGGTGCACATATTCTGAACACATCGTTTGAAGTTCTTGTCTTGAGCTTTCCAACAATGGCTTCAGCATAGCCTTAGAACCATTCTACACCCAGAATTCCGGGTTTCTGGGGCCACTTTCTGGGTTCACTTCCAGAAAAACCTGGCCGGTGGTGCCACTTTAACACCCAGAACCAGGAAATCTGGATGGTTTAGAACGGGCCTAAAAGTTAGCATGGCGATTGACGGAGAACGATACGACCGAAGTTGGAAGGCTTGCCGCTGGACATCAGGAGGGTTACACCCCGTCCTCCTCACTTGCTTCCGAACTGCCCGAACTGCCTGAACCCCTACACACACACACAATAAAGGTAAAATGTAGATATTTGCGTGCATTTGCATGCGTATGGATGTAACGTACATGTGAATATGCAAAAAACGACAAGCGTAGAATATGCTACGAATGCAGAGGTGTCAAATTAAATAAGTAAAAGGGAGAAAGGTAGAAAGCAAGGAAGGAAGGAAGGAAGAAAGAAAGAAAGAAAGAAGAAAGAAAGAAAGAAAGAAAGGAGGGAGAAAAGAAAGAAAGAAATAAATAAATAAAGAAAGAAAGAAAGAAAGAAAAGGGGAAAGGGAAAGGGACAGGAAAGGAGAGAAAAGAAAAGGAAAAGAAGGGAAAGGAAAGGAAAAGATAGCAAAGAAAAGGAAAGAAAGCAAGAAAGAAAGAAAGAAAGAAAGAAAGAAAGAAAGCTGGCGAAGTGGCAGATACTGGACAAACAGAAAGATAGACAGATAGACAGGTAGAGATAGACAGACAGATAGATAGGTAAATAGATAGATAGATAGATAGATAGATAGATAGATAGATAGATAGATAGATAGATAGATAGATAGATAGCGCTAGCTATAGCTAGCTAGGCTACCTAGGCTAGCTGGCTAGCAGCTAGCTAGCTAGATATAGCTAGCTAGCTAAGCAAAGCTAAGTCAAGCTTAGCTAAGCTAGCTTGCTAGCTAGCTAGCTTAGCTAGCTTAGCTAGCTAGCCAGCTAGCCAGCTAAGATAGATAAGACAGATAAGATAGAAAGATAGATGGATAGATAGATAGATAGATAGATAGATAGATAGATAGATAGATATAGATAGATAGATAGATGGATGGATAGATTGTGTGTGGTGTGGTGTGTGTGTGTGTGTGTGTGTGTGCGTGTGTGTGTGTGTGTGTGTGTATGCGTGTGTGCGTGTGTGCGCGTGTGTGCGCGCGTGTGTGTGTGTGTGCGTGCGTGTGTGTGTGTGTGTGTGTGTGTGTGTGTGTGTGTGTGTGTGTGTGTGCTGTTTGAAAGGAGGCAAAGGGGAAAATTTGAACCTTCTTGAATACCAGCCCAGAAAAGCACAGACTCCAATGATGCCAAGGACTGTAAAAATACCAAACATGCAAACAGAAATAAGGAAACCAAAAGGATGGAGAGAAAGAGGAAGAGAAAATGAGGAGAAAGAGGAAAGGGTGGGAGTGTTACATGTGAGAAGAATCGCTGCGATAACATCGCCAGCGTCCGCAGCCGCAGGCTGAATTTGGGCCGCGAAGGCCATGATGGTGAAAATGAAAGTGAGGAACTGCGTGTGCGAGTTCATTCTGGCCCTACTCCCACATGCACAAGCAAAGCGTACAAAAGAGACACTCTGCTTTTCCCTCCTTCACACACTGTTCCAAAAAAAAGCACTGCCCCAAAAGTGCCGTTTTGGCGTGCTTGCGCCGGCCTGATTACCAAAGACCCCCAAAAAAAAACGCAAGGAGGATGGGGCAAGCCAATTGTCGTCCGCGCAGCCGAGAGAGCTTGCTATTGACCGATAAATGCACATGGTCCGTCGAAGCTAAGGCTGAAGGTCGGGGCAATCGGGCCAGTGGGTCTGAACCTCGAAGACGTGCAGGTGACCTTCAAAAGTTTATACGAACTTTGACATTTGCCTGTGTTAATTGTGTCTGGAGGGCTTTTGAAAGATAATATGCGCAGGTCTCACATTAGAAATGTTGTAGGTCTTACAAAGTTACTACAAGATCCCTTTCCAAGGGACCCTCATCCCTGTGACTCGTTAGAGGCATGGTTTGTGACCTTTTCTATTCTATTCTTCCACTTCTCAGTACCTCTCTTTGGTGAACACACATTCTGCGTATGTGCACAGGCTCGAGGAGCTGCATAAATTGTTGCCACAGCTGAGCGCGGAGAAGGTCATCGAACAGTACGCTGCAAACTTGTGCGAGCAAAATATACGAAGCGTAGTACACCTGAGCCACCTTTGTGACGAGGAATTGCTGCAGCTAGGATTTTCACGGGCGCATATCGCCACTCTGAGCACCAACGCAAACAGGCGACGATCGGATTTTGTCTTTCCCCACGCTCCAATGCCAGCAGGAGGCTTCGTTCAAACCCCCTGGGAAGTGTTTTCGAGGTCTCGCCATTTGTTTCCAAAGAAGCCATGCCTAGGCTTCCCATCTTGCAACGTTCTAGACGATCCAGCAAAACACTCTGGTTATGTTATGGTTGACTCTGGTTA
>WBZZ01003377.1:57500-81955 GCA_019918135.1 Paulinella micropora
AGATAGATAGATAGATAGATAGATAGATAGATAGATAGATAGGTAGTGTACGGGTTATTTGGCTCGTCTGAATCCAAACGGTACATTTTCGATCATTGGTATAGATAGATAGACAGATAGATAGATAGATAGATAGATAGATAGATAGATAGATAGATAGATAGATAGATAGATAGATAGATAGATAGATAGATAGATAGATAGATAGATGGATCGATGGATGGATGGATGGATGGATAGACGGGTAGGTAGGTAGATAGATAGGTAGGTGGGTAGATATGTAGCTAGGTAGGTAGGTAGGTAGGTAGGTAGGTTGATAGATAGATTGAAAGACGGATAGATAGATAGATAGATAGATAGATAGATAGATAGATAGATAGATAGATAGATAGACAGACAGACAGACAGACAGACAGATAGATAGATAGATAGATAGATAGATAGATAGATAGATAGATAGATAGATAGATAGATAGATAGATAGATAGATAGATAGATAGATAGATAGGTAGATAGGTAGGTAGGTAGGTAGGTAGGTAAGTAGGTAGATAGATAGATAGATAGATAGATGAGATATCGACTAATGTCAGAAAAAAGGAGCTTCTGATTTCGTCAACCAAGGAAGTCTGTGGGTAAAGTATTAACCCGATGCCCAGCTAAGCCGTGATGTTTGCACGGAAGGGACTGATACAGGCGATACCAAACATCCCTAGTACCAGGCGGGGCCAGGGCTCGTTCCATAAGCGCCCCTTGCAGAACGAGCTCCCACCTCCATTACAGAGGACCCAGTAAGCAGATGGAGTTTCGAGACTATTCGACAGTCTAGTATAAACCGACAGAGCACTGTGGGTTTTATTCCGGGCTCAACAAGCGAGAAAGGGCACCCTGAGGGAACAGGATTGTGCTTCCCCTCGCTATTTCGGCATGTGACTTATAGGCGTATGGCTAGGCACATATAAGGCACCCCACCACGGGCCCAGCACACCCACACCATCCCCTAATTCTCTGTCTGTCGACAGATGGCACCCATTTCAAAAAACTAAGCCCAAGGGAGGGTCAGTGACACCTCAAGTGGTCTTGGTTCACTCCGTGGAGTAATTGATGAGATCAACTGATGAGATAAGATAGATAGATAGATAGATAGATAGATAGATAGATAGATAGATAGATAGATAGATAGATAGATAGATAGATAGATAGATAGATAGATAGATAGATAGATAGATAGATGGGTTGAGAAGAAAAAGCCGCTGCCGATGACTAATTTAATCTATCTGTCTATCTCTCTATCTACTTACCTACATACCTACCTACCTACCTACCTACCTACCTATCTACCTACCTATCTCCCTGTCTATCTACCTACCTACCTGCCTACCTACCTACCTACCTACCTACCTATCTCCCTATCTATCTTACATACATAGGCAAACTGGTGGAGTCCACACCGGACAAGCAACAAGGCGATATGGTCAACGATAGTCAACTCAACCACCCACCAATCTCTCAAGTATCCGAACGCCATGAATACGATTAGGACAACAGCATAAAAAAATAAAAAAATAAATTAAAAAAAAAAAAAAAAAAAAAAAAAAAAAAAAAAAAAGCAGTGACTAACTGTACCATAGTATTTCCCCCCGATTTGATTTTGTTATAATATATTTTGGGTGACAATATAACTATTGATGTGACATGTGGCTTTGTGTCCAAGCTTCTTTCTCTCTTACCGTGGCATTAGGCCGGACGCTTTAGATTTCCTTTTTCCTTTACTCATTCGTTTCTTCTTTCGCTCGCCGTTTCTGAGGCTTCTTCACTTTCATTCACCCGGGCCAGGGACCTATCCTTATTGGAGTCCGGCACATTCAATGGCAACCTTAACTTGAATTTTTGCTGCTACATACTGATATGATGTGATACCACTTGCGGCCTTTTCAACTTTCACTAGTCGGTGGCACCTCCAGTTGAATCCCGAAAGTTTTTTTACTGAATCACTGAATGATTACTACTGATTTAATATTAGAAAAACTGTTGTTTGCGGGGCCGCGTGAAGGACTTTATTAACTTGTACACTCAATGAGAATGCAGTTTAATGAAGATTCGGAACAGTCACAGGCGGTGAGGCAGGCGAGGCTGGCGGAACAAGCCCGCATGTTCAGTAAGGAACCCTTAGAGCAGGACTTGTCTATGGTAACTTATAAGCCAGTAGACTTTGTGTTACAATCCCCGAAGATAGCTCAATAAAAAGTCGGTAATACAACCAGACACAAATCCCCAAAAGAGAATGATGTCTCGTTATATTAGCTCAGTGAAGCCGAAAAGAAAACGGCAACAGACCAAGGTTAAAATGGCATTAGGTCAAATCCGGCCAAACGATATTGAAAATAATGGGAAAAAACTAGGTGCACCTGACACCAGAAAAAGGGTACTTTTTACCGGCTATCCGGGGGGTGATGCCTACAGTACCCCTTCCCGTTTTTTTGACGGAAATATGCAATATTTTCGTCATATAATTGCTGATTTCTTTTCTGCACAAACGCTACGGGGTGTCGCAACTAAGTGCATTAACCCACGGATAGACGGTGCAGTGGATATATAAAACGCATACGCCAGACACGAGTCAACTATAAATCTCCAGCCTCGTTTTTGTAAATAAAAACTCCTCCTTCCACACTTGTTGTCCCCCCCGTAACTTAATTCTGAGGCAGTATGTCAAGAACAAATAGTATTACTATTGCAATAAAAGCAGCGTTATAATTTTTCTCCTTCTCCAAAAACACTTCCGATCAGTAAATACATTGTCTTTTAATAACATACCCTTGTATTCAATCTGTTACCTTAATATAGTACTAGGGGGCCAGACCTAATAACTATTAATATATCCAAAGCCGGGGTGAGTGAGCCCGACCATGCGATATGCCGACACAAGTAGAGACGGACCGTGCTGGTATGACGATATTAAGTATATCAAAAGAAAAAATTTAATATGTCTACTATGAGAACATTTTTTGAGAACATCACCCTGGATACTTGAAGCAGGGTCGTACCAGGAACACCATCGCTAAACTCACAAGCGATCCCCTTATACGGTGTCGTATCCATTTGCCGATTGACCCTCGCACTCATATGTTGCGATAAAAATGCCAAGTAACAACAATGGTATAAAAACATTTTAATAAGACATGATCTGACATGGGCACTATGAAATTAATCCACATGCAGCTTTCAATGTCCGACGCGTGATAAAAGAAAAAAATATCACTTACTGCCTTCGTCGCCTTGCGCGAACCCCTTTGCCAGGTGGCGGGCCGCCAACAAAAGTCAAGTCAAACTTCGACTCCTCCAGAATGTCCCATATTTTGTTAGGGATGGCGCCCAAAGATAAGTCAAAAAGAATGTCAAGCACTCCTCTAGGCAGTGACTGAATAGTCCACGCAGTGTGGTCTTTGTCTCGAAGGGTAATAGTATCATCCCATGTCTCGAGATTTTTCGCGTCTTTGTACACCGGTAAATATTGTCTAGCTTTTGGATCCTCAACAGGGTCCATGCTTCTCCAAAAATGGAGTACCGGTTGTATCGTTTTTGCTGCTAAGGATCTCTTCGATGTCCGTGCTGCCCGTGTAGTCTGCGGGACCGCCACAGCTCGCATGAGATAAAGATCTGAGAGAGTGTCATCGGCAACATGAGATTCTGCCGGTCTCAACAGATAAAAAGCGTCTCGGACCCACTTGATGGCCGCAATCGCCTTTCCTTCCTTCCATCGCACATGTCGAATGTCCACATTACCCGCGTTCGGGTTAGTGTCCTTCTCCCCTCCTCCTCCATGGACATCCGTCGCTCGCGTCGACCTTGCCACCTTCCTCGGTTGGTCGAAGATGAGATCGTTTTGCGCTCTCCTCCTCTGCGCCTCCGTGAACTTCTCCTTCGTACCGCCGCGGACTATGGGGGCTTTAGACTGAGTCCCCGCCGCGCTTTTGCGGTTTGAGTCTTCCTTACTCTCCTTCTCGGTCTCCTCCTTCTCCGTGACCGGTGCCCGATAGGCATTCTCCTCCTCTAAGGTATCCTCCTTCTGTATAGGCGGTACCTCTTGGAAGTCCTCCTTCATCCGTTTCAACGCCTCCTCAACGGATTCATCCTCAAGTAAGAAGGGGTCATATTTGATCAGCCTTCGAACATTCACAATCTGCACCTTCCCTCTACCCCTGATCTTATAATTCAGAGGTCCCATCTGTTCCATGACCTGGTATGGTCCTTTCCAGTGGGTAAACAGCTTAGAGCTAACCCCCTTAGGGACTTGAGGATGGTACAAGAGTACAATATCCCCAACCTGGAAACGGACTTGATCTAAGTGCGCTTGTCGCACTCCTTGTGCGTCAGTCTTTCTGCGCTCCGCCTCCCTGTGCGCCGCAACTATTTGTTCCGCCTCCATCTTCGCTCTTAGTCTCATCCCGAACAACTCATCCTCATCTGCCCAAGTGTCTTTTGGATGCAGAAGTGAGGTTGGGATATTAGGCTCTCGGCCGTAAACCAATTGATATGGCGAGACTGAGCTCCTGGCTCCTCCTAATGCCGATGAGGGTAGACAGTTCATTGCAAAGGCAAATGAAGGTGCTGCCTCCACCCAGGCTCTCTGATTCTCCTTCTTCATACAGTACATCTTAAGCGAGGCTTTGAGAGGTCTATGTACCCGCTCGATCTTGCCATTCGCTCTCGGGTTATAGGCAGTAACATATTGCCATTTCATCCCGTAGTACTTAGATAGTCTGTCGATGACTTCATTATTAAAGTCAGAACCTCGATCAGAACATATCTTTCTAGGCACTCCAATCTGCGAGACGATCCTATCGATCAGAGCCTCCGCAGTTGTCTTGCCTGTAGCGTCCTTAACAGGAACAACCCAGACATAATTGGTGGCTCGATCTATTGCGGTAAGAAGGTATCTGTACCCTTCTGCCGATTCGGGGAAAGGTCCCACATGATCGATGTGTAAAAATTCAAACATCCCGGCGTGTAACGGGAATGTACCGATCAGGCCAAAGTTCGCCTTCAGCGGTGTCTTTGTGGTTTTGCATGGGATGCATGCGTCCACTTCCCTGTCTATCTCCTCCTTCATCCCTTTCCACCAAAATCGCCTCGCTATGAACCAATGAGTTCTTTGTCGACCCGGATGTGCCAGTAAGGGGCAGTTATGGGCTGCGACATATATAAAGCGCCTCAACTTCTCTGGTACCCAGAGAGTCCATTTGTCAGGCTGTGATGCAAATTTGCCATGCTGGCCCTTGTACCACAATAGCCCATCTCTCCACGCCATCTCCTCCATCTGATCTTTGATCTGTGGAGTCTTTTTAAGCTCATTAGGGTTCTTGTATAACGTTATGAGCTCCTTGAACTCCGGATCCGTCGCCTGTTGCTGCCTCCACGCGGTAGGCGAGGCGATATGAATAGTACCGTCCTCCAACCTTACTCCTACCCTTTCCGGGTCTTCATCAAGCTCGCTTCGATTTTCCTGTGGAGGTTCAGTACAGACCTCAGTCGTCTCCTTCTCTTCTTTTATATTCGCCTTCGCGTTCTCGTATGCCTCATAAGACCACTCAGCGTCTTCGAGAACATGCGCCTCACAGCATATGCCATGCTCCGGGCCTTGAGGACTATATCGTAGACCCGTGCGGTCATAACGAACGCCTCTTGCCATCTGCATCGCCTCTATGTGGCTCACCTCGTATACCTTGTCCGTGGACAGGTCCATCATCTCCACTGATGATACGAGAGCCGACACCTCCGACTGAAACTCTAGCCTGGAAAGGCTATCAGCGACTACGTTTCGCTTTCCCGGTAAGTAGACCATCGTGAAATTGAAACATGACAAGAAAGCTTGCCACCGCGCCAAACGGCCGGTTTGTTCATGATTCATCAACCAAAGAAGGTTGTGATGATCGGTCCTAACCGTGAATAGAGGTCCTCCCCACAAGTATTCTCTGAGCCTCTTAAGAGCCCATACTACTGCCAACGCCTCCCTCTGTCGCGTGCAGTAATTTCGCTCCGCCGCACACAGCTTTCTACTAATAAACATGATCGGGCGCAACTTTTTCTCCTCATCTTCCTGTTGCAGCACCGCGCCAATCGCAAACTTAGATGCATCCGTGTCGACTACGAACGGCTTCGTAAAGTCGGGCATCATAAGTACTAATCCGCCGTCCTTGGGATCTTTGTAAATGATATCTTTGAGCGTATTAAACGCCTGCAAAGCCTCCTCATCCCACTTCTCAAAGTCTCCAAAATCAATCATCTTCTCCAGCTTAGCCCGAGTTGCACCCCAATCGGGTATGAACTGGCTGTAGTACTGTGCCATCGCAAGAAAAGAGTGTAACTCCGTGCGATTCTTTGGCAACTGTCTACTCATGATCTCTTCCCTCTTTTCGCGCGATATCGAGACCCTATTATGAGAAATCTCGTAACCCAAATACGTCACACTTGTCCTGGCAAGCTGACATTTCTTTAGGTTGCATTTCAGGCCAAAAGCTCCGATGCGCCTGAAGACATCTGACAAGTGATCGATATGCTCTTCCATTGTGTTAGAGTATACGATGATGTCATCGATGTAACAAAATGCATATTCTCCCGCCTTCTGTCCTCTCCTTCTCATAAAACCATCCTCCGACTGGTTGTCATATTGACCGCTCAACATCTTCTGCATCGCCTTCTGAAAGAGCCCCGGGGCCTGTTTGAGTCCCATTGGAAGCACCTTCCACTGGTATATTTCCATACCCACAACGAATGCAGTCAGCCATCTGGATTTCTCGTCCAGTGGTATCTGCCAGAAGCCGTTCTTAAGGTCAATGACCGAATAGAATTTAGCATTCCGCAGCACCCTTCTGCCTTCTTCTAAGGTCGGCAGAGGATTTCTCTCTTCCTCTAGCACCTTATTCACACGGGCATAATTGATCGTCAAGCGCCATTCTCCTCCTGGCTTAGGGACGATTTTCGGTTGAGAGACAATTGGAGATGTAGATCTCTCAATAAAGTCCTCATCGAGCAACTGTCTCACATTCTCCTCCGCTATTTTTGCCTCATGTATGCTCAAATTTGCCCTCCGTGGTGCCGGAGATGGCTCCGCACCCGGTATCTTGTAAATGACAGCAGTGAAGTCATCCGACTTTACACCACCTGCCCGAGGAGGGTCGAAAATTTCTCTGTATGCCTCCATCTTAGCTTTGAGAAACGCCTTCTCTCTCTAAAATTTTCCGCGCCGCCGCTTGGAAATCTTCCTCCGACATCTTCTTATGCTCCTTGAGGGGCGCTAAGTCCTCCTCCAAACTCAAATCTTCCTCGGACAAATCGTCTAGTCCCGTTCTTTCATACGTGACTGTGTCCGGCTCATCATCATGACCCAGCCCGACAAGCATATCAATAAGGTTCGCGTATTGTATCGGAGCCTTACGGGTGTAGAAACCATCAAAGCATGTGAAAGCTTGAGGTATCAATTTCAACTTGTCCTGGGCTCTGAGCTTTTGCTTGTATGCACTGCTCTGCTCCCGAGACCCGAGTCGACAAGCCACCACTAACTGTTGCTTGCGAGAAGGAACAGGTATAGGATGATCAATAAGCCGGTCCCTTATCTCCTGTGCCCAGATCGCCTTCTCATTGTATGGCAGAATGACAGTATACGGCTTGTTACTCTCAAATAGAGTCAGTAGACACTTTTTCACTTCAGTTAATGAGCGCGGCCAGGTAGGCACATCGCCCCAAAAGTTCGTGATAAAAGTTTTAATGTCATCCGCTGGAGTATCGGGGATACGCCCCTTCCTCCTTGGCACAAACGCCTCTCTGTTGTCATCTGACACCTTCGCATGGTAACAGTAGCCATTAGTAATATGGACATCTGCCCCGCCACCTTCTGCGAATCTGGCCAACGACGGGCACTGTTTCGCAACACATATTATCTCCTCATTACGCGCTACGACTAAGTCATCAATAGACTTTCTGTCCCATGCGGGAATCGTAACCGTATACGCCTGCATCTCCGTCTCCCAATTGTCGGTCCAGGTCAGTTCCTCCGGCACTGTGACATAGGGGTGTACATAGGCTTCAGTTGCCTCATGTACGAAGGCCAAGTTTTTCCTCTCCGTTGCTAGACTCAGCTCAAAAGCCTCGTATGAGTCAGTAGCAGTCATCGGATTAATATCCTCCTCCTCTCCATTCTTCACTCCATAAATCACCCGCCGTGCGGCGCAATCGATCACAGCCCCCATCGTAGCCAATTGGTCATACGACAGCAGGATTGAACCGTGGTAATCGGGGACAACATAGAGGTCCGCACGATATACTCGACCGGATTTCAATTGAAAATTAATGTGACGATGCCCGTAATTTCCGTACGGCTGCCTACCCCTTTTAGGGTCCCCTTTGTTTTTCTAATGTTTTTGTCCACCCATGTCCGGTGACTATTCAAAAACTTCTGGCCGACAATATTAATATTCGCCATCGTATCATTACCAACTTTTAATGTGGTTTGTAAAGTTTCACAAAAGAGGTCAGTGTAGCATAGCGCGTCTGGTCTATGTAAACTAGCCGCTAGCACATGAATTTTTCGTTCTAGGGTTTTGAGTCTAAGCTCAAGTTCCTTGTCCTCTTCTCGTTCTCCCCCCTTTTCCGCCAACTTAACTTCTTTAGTCTCCGGGGCTTCCGGTATCTCGAGTGTCTTTTGGACAGAGTCTGGTACACCGAGTGTACTCGTGTCTATAGCAGATACTATTGAGTCCTTTGGCGGGGGTACGGTCCGCTGCTTCTTCGTAGGAGAAGACCTAGCCTTTGGTTTCGGCTTCCTCTCCTCCATCGCCTTCTTCGCCTTCCTATTCGCATAATTTATCATATTAGCTCTCGAAGGATGAACTAGCAAGTGCTTACCTTGAGGCTTGTGAGGCTGTGTGCCTTCACCTTCACGTCTAGGAGGAACGGAACCGTTCGTATCCTGTTCAGCAACAGTAGGCATAACTGTGACTGTCGGATTAAAAAGAACAGTTTTTATCTCCTTCTCTCTCTTCTTTTCCTCTCTCTTCTCCTCCCGTCAGTCTACGACAACACGCTCACCTGAGCCGGTGTCTTCGTCTTGACGTCCCCCCTCCGTAGCGGTATAAGCTTGCTGGGGGTAGTTGGAGCTGGAACTGGTGCTATAATTCCAGTATCCGTGTCCTCTGGGAGGGCGCGCTGGGGTCCGTCCTCCCCTTCCACGAAAGCCTCGTCCTCGTGGTGCCGCCCCTCTTGGTGTCCCTCGGGACCCTCGTGACGATCCTCTCGTCTCTCCTCCTCCTCTAGTCGGCGCCTTTGATCGGCCCGATGTCTCTCTCTTCTCCCTTCTCTTCATTCTGTCAAGGAAGTAAATGATGGCCTCCCGGAACTCCGCATCCGAGACCATATTCGCATTCCACCTCCCCTCCTCCAACTCCTTCTTGTACATGGCGTACATGGTCTTTTTCATGCCTTCGAGCTCTCTAAGGAAAAGATTTCGCTGCCTATCATCAAGAGAGTCGTGGCTGAAGAGGCAATTGCCTACTCCTTTCTGTGCCTCATGCTTACACGCCATGTATGAAAAATAGCGGTAGCACGGCGTCGGCTCATCCTCTCTCCCCCTCTTGAGACCTGCCGTTCGAGTTGCATGTGCTGCTTGAGCACCTCCAACCCCCTGTGTCGCGGCACTGGAGAATGACTCGGTGGCCGTGTCCAATTCGGAACACGCGTCGAGCACCTCCTTGAACAGGTCGCCCGGCGGAGTAGCCGCTACAGTCCTCTCGTATATATTCGTTTCTAAAAAATCCGCCGTCTTCACCGCCGTGAAGGTCGGACAGGACTGTATGATCCTTGCGAGCTTGCTCGGGTGTCGTGTACACAAAGCACTCAGGAAGTACAAAATGATAGACTTCCGGCTATAAAAGAGCCCGTACTTGGCGCTGACCTCAGTGAGGATCGCTGCCAACCTCGTGCCAATGCCCAGCCCTTCGTTCACCTCTTGAAAAATCTCAAACCCAATCAAAGTACCAGTGCACAGGTGCTGATACCCATGAGTTTTAAAGTATTGCAAGAGGACGGCAACTGGCACCGTGCATTGCAGGTCTGAGGCTGCTCTCCTAGCCGCCACCTCTACCGCTCTCATCGCCTTGTACTCCCCAACATCAAACCCTTGTGTGATGATTGATGGGTCCAACAAGGTGTACAACGCCTCATACTCCTGTGTTTCGTCCGTTGGATGCTGCTTCATACAAGCATCAATTCTTCTGAGCTTGTCTCGAAGGTTCGCATCCGTGTCCTTCTGACTCGCTGTCTCTGCATACAGCGTCAGAGCAGTGGCATCGGACTTTGTATATTTTTGGAAGGCCTGTATGATAGCCTGTCTGTCCTTTTTGTCATTGCTGTTGACAATGACAGTGGTAGGCGCTGAGCTAGTCGCAGGGGCCGAAGGGGCTGTGTGGGCTGACGGGGCGGAGCGGCCCGAGGGAGCCATATAAGATCCAGAGGAATATTTCGGTCCCTTTGTTCCCGCCGCCTTGGCTAATGCAATCTTTGCCTCCATCTCCTTCTTTTCTTTCTCAGCCGCTAGCTCTTTGATATACAGCTCTTGGGCATGATGAAAAAAAGACAGGATCTCAGCTGCCTTCCGAAGGAACAAGGCCTTCTCCGCCAACTCCTTCTCTCCCGCTTTATTGGTGGGGGGTGGTGCGGCCGTCCCCTCCAAGATCGTATGATCCTTCGTGAAGACCCACCTCTTCCATGCGTCATCCTTCACCAAGACCGCATGCAGCTTCTTCATCCTCGTCACCCCTCCAGCTTCGCCTTCTATTTCCCTCAGGGCCGGGTGAAGGTCCCTGCCAAACTGGGTGTGTTGGAGTTTACCCAGGTCCACTAACTTGGCCTCCATAAGTTTCAGAGACACATCCATGACATTGATCTGTCCTTTTGGATTCCTGAACTTAAACTCCTTTTCCACTCTCTTTATTGAATCAATGTCCTGACCAGGATCGAGCAACCTAGCCAGTGCTCTTGTGTTCCATGACAGCACAGTCTTTCCAGTCTGGTACTCAAAGAGTATAGCACACTCAAACACTGTCCATGAGAGGTCGAGTAGCTCCAGTAAAGACATATTGTCCCCAAATGAGACATGTTGCACCTGTAACTGTGCACCGTCGTCTCTGAGGAATTCTGCCAGAGGCAGAGCTTGCCTTGGGAGAGGGTAACAGATGTCCTCCTTCTTCAAGGGTTGTGCCCATCGCATTTCTTGGGGAATGTATAGCCATTTATAGGCCTCATCCTTCCCTTTCTTCTCCTCAAACTCCTTCTTACTTAGTTTGCCATATTCGGCCACAAACCTCGCTTCCTCTCCTCCCTTCTGCTCCTCCTCGACTTCCTCTGCTCCTCCTGTGTCAAAGGAAGGCGCAGTAAAAAATTGATTCTCTGCTCCTCCTGTGTCAAAGGAAGGTGCCAGATCTCCTCCTTCTGCATGAGAGTCAACGAACTCCTCTTCGTTTCCTGGGGTTCGCTCACTCTCCCCCCTCCTTCCTGCCAGTCTTCAGACCTAGTAGACATGGATGCTGAAGGAATACGGATGAGACAGAGTTGTTTCTACCCAGGAATTGCTCTGTTCGTCTATGAGGAACGAATAGAGAGAAAAAACGAAAAGACAGTATAGAGAGAGAGCGTCTCACCTCTATGTCTTATGTGTTTTTTTTTTTTTGTGAGAAAGAAGTAATCTGTACGACTTTCTCTGAAAATTTGATCTCCTTCTCCACTCCTCTTTTCTTTTTCTCTTTTTGTTGTTGTATCTGTTATGAGGTACGAGGACCTATGTACAGATAATGTCAAAGAGGCTAGAGAAGCACTCCTTGAGAAGTCGACTTGTCGTCTGACACTTGTTCAGACCTATTGTCGAAAGACAGTCAGAGATTTGCAAAAATACTCTGATGTGTGTGGTTTGAGAGGCAACAAAGTGCACAGACTTGAAAGGTAGAGTACTACGCTCGTGTCCTTCAAGTTTGTTTATAACTGTGAGTGTTTGTTTGTACGTCTGTTGACCTACTCTGTCTCTGTCTCAAGAGAGAACAAAAGAACAGCTACGAGGTCTGGTGTCTGGCCTCCTTGTGAGGACACAGATACAGGCTGTGGAGAGGGTACTGAGACACCTACTCACAAACGCCTAGACGTCTAGTTTTGCAAAAAGAGCTGTGTGGGGATGTGCTGGAGTATTTGTTTTTTGGAACACCTACTCAGAAGAGATAGGTCTGTCCAATTTTTCTTTCTGCTGTTCCAAAAACAAGCCAGAAAAGAAATCAGCCTTGTGCTGGTGACTCCAATGTTACAATCCCTGAAGATAGCTCAATAAAAAGTCGGTAATACAACCAGACACAAATCCCCAAAAGAGAATGATGTCTCGTTATATTAGCTCAGTGAAGCCGAAAAGAAAACGGCAACAGACCAAGGTTAAAATGGCATTAGGTCAAATCCGGCCAAACGATATTGAAAATAATGGGAAAAAACTAGGTGCACCTGACACCAGAAAAAGGGTACTTTTTACCGGCTATTCGGGGGGTGATGCCTACATTTGTCATGTTGTATTACCCGCAGGTTCCGAAGGGCATATCTTCTAAGATGTTCTGCACTGGAAGCTATAGGGTCAGTATCAGGTAGTGCAACAGACGGAGCATATCAGTGTAGTTAGCTGCCCATCAAAAGTCTAATAAATGACCGTTTAGTTTTCACTTTATTTCAATGTACTATTTAATTTATTTAAGCGATTACTTTGAATTCTACATAAAAGAAAATAATGTAGGTATGTTCGTTCCTGCGTAATAAGCATTCTTGCATCTAACCAGTAACTTTTTACCTAGTCCCTCCGGCCCGCATTTTTTGAGCGTGAAGTTTCACGATTGCCTAGGAAATTCTACGGGTTTTTTTGGTTGAGCTGGGAAACAAGACTGGAAAAATGGTGTCAGAGGATCCTATACATAACTAGTTTCTGATGTATAAGGAACACATAATGAATGAAGAACGTAAGAATTCAGTTCACTCAGTTTCAAGGAACATATGTATATACTTTTCATTAAAATAGCATTTGTATATGCTGCAAAGTGAAAACCGGTCGTAATGAATCAAAGCAAAAATGAAAAAATCGTCATAGGAGTTGTATTATTCATCAAATGTTGCTGGAAAGTAGTTAATTTAACTCCTGTGTTCACTAGTTGAACATTCCTGACTTTTTGTGGCTTATTTTTGTGTGTGTCTAAAAATATATTGTGGCTTATTTTTGTGTGTGTCTAAAAATATAAAGTCAGACAATTTTTGAAGCATGAAACTCGAGAAGGCAGTGACCTTGTGTGCATTTTCAGGAGGTCTGTGCACATGTTCTGAGGCTTTGAATAGCATCCCAGTAAACAAAAAAAATCATTTTCAACAATAAAATTGAAAGGAGCGATGCGCTCTCATCGATTTTCAAAGTGATGTTTTGGCCGGTAGTAATGAATCCAAGAAAAAATGAAAAGATCGTCATAGGAGTTGTATTATTCATTAAATGTTGCTGGAAAGTAGTTAATTTAACTCCTGTGTTCACTAGTTGAACATTCCTGACTTTTCGTGACTTTTTTTTCGTGTGTCTAAAAATATAAAGTCAGACATTTTTTGAAGCATGAAACTCGAAAAGGCAGTGACCATGTGTGCATGTCAGGAGGTCTGTGCACATGTTCCGAGGCTTGGAATAGCATCACAATAAACAAAAATATCATTTTCAACAATAAAATTGAAAGGAGCGATGCGCTCTCATCGATTTTCAAAGTGATGTTTTGGTCAGACATACCATCGAAAAATCGCTGTGTGAAATCTCATTGTGTATTCAAATTACCAAGGACAGGCTTTGTGAATTTGCGTGTATTAAGTATACAAACAGATTTAGACATTCTATAGTCATATACAAACTGATTTCTAATCACAAAACATAACTTTCCATTTTTTCATTGCAAAAAAATACCACCAAACACCAAGTACGTTTGTCGTACAGAGCAGGAATTTTATTGAAAAAATGTATACAAGTGTTCTTTAACTAGTATCCTACTGAACTATGAAAAGCGAAGACCACCAAAGATACAAGCAGCTACAAATATCAACAACGAAGACGAGTGCATAGACACCATTTTTGACATGGGAAATTTCACGACCTCTTCCAAAAATCAACCTCGCAAAAATCGGGTCACTGCCGTATAAAAAAGTTAGGGCCGGCTTGAACAACATGCATTTTTCATGTCAAAAAGGGGCTGCGATCTAGTTTTGAACTAGAAGGTTTCATAAAATTTCAAATATAGAATATAAAAGAAAAAAATTAAACTGGTCCGCACACTAGTTTCAAGTAATTTTCATTAACATGTGTCATAGTGCTTTTTTTAAAAAAACCTTACTGAAACAGAATGTCTTCTCTTTAAATATGTAGTGTGTAATCAATTCATAACATAATATTGATATTTTTTGTGTGCGGACCAGTTCAATATCTTTATTAGTAAATTTAAAAAACAGTATTAAAAAATCTATTTTAGTTTAAACGCAGATTTGCGCCCCGATTTCACTGAGTTTATTTACATGCTAACTACATATGGCCTTTTAACTATCGGATTAGAGGCAGGGGAGAGAACAAGATTGTTAATGTTCTGCGCCTCATCAAGTACGATCCGTTCCTGATAAAGAACGAGACGCTGAAAGAAGCGCTCGTCAGGGAGAAGTGGGAGTTTGAGGACACTCCTAAGATGGGGACGGATAAGGAACCCGATGGCAGTAAACCCGTGGACCGGCAGGGCCAGGAAGGGGACAGGCACGGATCCCCGAGAAGGGCGCGGGCCGGATACGTCTCAAGGAGCACGAAGCCGGAGAGAAGGGGTCAGAAACGAATCGAAGGCGGCTAAGAGAGCGGCGGAAAACGATCTTATCTATTCTGAGCAGGGGAGTAGGCAGGGTAAGTGTAGGAAGGCGAACGTGCAGGCGGCCCTGAGCCGGAGGGGCCTGTAGGACACTTGCAGGTGGAAGTCAAGCACAAGTTGTGGAAGGATGTGAATAAGATACTGGGAATGACGTGTGTTTTGGATCAGTTCTATCTGGTCAGGCCCCCGACCAGATTCGTGACAAAAGTGGACAAGGACGTTCTCTTTGTGCTGAAGGTGGTGCGGTTGGCCAAGGACTCGAGGAAGACCTGATCGTCGGGCAGTGCGCTTAGGAACCTTCCGCCTATGCTTCAGTTTTACCTGTCTTGTGATAAGGATCATACGGTTGAGAACAGGATGTACCGCGAGTATGTTCCGGTATGGTGGGATGATGCAAACAGTGAACTTTGGGATGCTAAGATAGATCGTGCTACACTGAAGTGTGACAAGGATCACGAGGCATGGACAATATCGGCGTGGCCGAGGGGAGTGTTGGATTGCTCCTTCGAGCTACATGACCGGCAGATCCGGACTCTGAGAAACACCCGAGCCTGAAGTGAAACGTAGCATCGGGGATGCGGAGATTGATGGAGGATTTGAATTCTGGTAGGAGGGTAGAAGTTCGGCACACATTGACCGTCACCATATGTGTGGTATATGGAGTACTGGGGGTCATACTCAACCATAAAGCTTTACTGACACGGTACGGGAGGAGAACTCGGCGAGAATACCATCGTCATTTTAAGATTTGGAGTTTTGGGTTCGGTCAATTCTGATCTCGGGGCCAAGGCACCATTCACATTTGACTGATTAGACAGAGTCTGGTTGGTGTTCGATCAGGCTATGGGACTGTGACCGAAGTTCGGGAAAATCGCATGCGTAGGATTAGTGTTTAAGTGCATGCGCATGATTGCCAATTGGCAATGAAAATAACTACTTTCAGAAGCAGGAAAAAATAAAAAAATTATATAAAAATATTAAAAGTTCATTATATTATTAATAACCAGACCCGAAACTTGTAAAAATGTAAAAGAAAAGTTTAATATGACGGTGTAGTGAGTCTGTTCACTCAGTCGTAGTACTGGTTGCAAAAATGCTGCTGCCAATTGGTAACTGAGTTTGTTTGAAAAAATAAGAATTGAAAAAATGATATTTTTTTGAATACAATGTGGAAAAATAATCATTTAGTATTGGTAAAGACTTTTGTAAATTGACATGTTACTATCTTAAGAATCAGAGCTAATATTTGAGCGCATAGATTGCAATAGCGAATTAGTATAAAATACAAACAACAAAAAACAGCTTCCTTTCAGATGAGATTATGAAATGAAAACAGCAACTAATTTGTCTCCATGATGTTGTGAGTTGACACAAACGACAACAAAAACAAAAACAAACATTATTTAGTTTTTCGAAGATGTAAAGAAAATCAAAAAACGAAAACAAAACCATATGCTTCACAAAGCAACAGTTTTACATTACTTGTTTTTGTCAAATAAAACCATATATGTCAGAAATAGAATGTGAAGCGGTGAACATGCAAACATATTTAGCAATCTCGAGGGTGATTGCAAGCACAAACGAAATATAAAAAGTAAACATGCATGATAACATCACCAATAAGTAGGAGAAAATATGTGGAAAAGGGTGGCAACACACAAGAAAAAAATATCGTTGGTCAGCAAACAAAACATGTTTGTGTACACAGTAAGGGTAACGTGAGTGTGGAATTGTGCAGGCAAACACGTAGCAATGTTGCAAGCTGGAAATAGAACAGAGCACATGTACACAGTGATTATGTAATGAGAAAAAAGCAAGTTGTTCTGTTATTTTCTTGATTTTATTTTCTCAAACATGATTTTCTTAAATATATTTCTCTCTATTCTCAGTGTGTCATGCACATGTGATGTGATAAAAGACACACACACAAATGCATGGGTGGTGGACGTACAAGCTTGTGACAACATGTGAAATAATTCATAACAGCAAAAACACACAAAACACAGAAAAATGGATTGCACAAAAACACACGAAATGCGTGCACTGTCTGCTTGAATTCTCTGCACATACACAACAACATATGAAACCAACGAGACAGATCACATAGGCGTCACACACAGAATTCAAGGTTAGCTGGCAAAGCAACAAAAAAGTGTGGGGGTTATGAATGACATAAATTGCTTTATGTTGTGACAAATACAAGTTTTGCTGTATTCTGTTTCTATTCGAGCTGTGTGCACACAATCATACTGCTCTTTTTTTATCATCTCTTTCCTATGCTTTCTTACCTATGGGCGCATGTGTATGTACAAATATTGATGTGACAGAAGGAAGCCTTTGTGTAATGTAAACTGTTAGGAGTCACGCGTTTCTACCTTCAGAATTAACGAAAACAGAACTATGCTCCTCCCACATCCTTTCTGTCTTCGTTTGCTAAGGTGTCTTGTCTATCTGAGCAGAAATATCTAATCTCTATGTATTTTGCATGCGCTTTGTCAAACAAAAACCAAAAACTATTCACGGCATGCTCTTCTCCAACCAAATAATATCCACTTGTAATAAAAATAAAATTATCTATAATTGGAAAGACGATACACATAGAAGTAGCTGTTTCAATATCTTTTTTTCATGGAAACATGAACCAAATTATATTGATGTTACTTTCCACTATTTTCTTTGTAAACCCACGCTGCCAGTGACTTAAAAAAAAAAGAACAGAAACACAGCTTCCTACCTCCATACTTTGTCAGAAAATGCAAAAATCCCCAAAATAGGGTGGCTCAGTCAAGTGCATTTTTCTCAACTTGTATACAGGAAGCCGGATTAGTAATCAATTGTGCTTTATTGAGCCCAGAAACTGCAAAATAATTCTTCAAAAAAGTGTTACGGAAAAACGTTGCCAATTGGTAACAGAAATTACCAATTGGCAATTGCATGCACTTAAACATTAGGAGACTGGGACCTTCCGAGTGTTAGTTCACGATCTTCAAGTCTGGTAACATTAAGTCTAAGAACTTAGCCCACACGGAAGCACAAGCATTTAATCTGTTGGATGGCTCTTGGTAGATTTGATCGAAGGTCAAGCATGAATACTATTGAGATCTTGGTATGGTCAGTGGACAATCTGCTAGCTAGGATTCCCCCATATGCCGGCACTGACGGCGCCGAGATTATACGTAGATGTAGTCTCCGTTGGTATTACTCCATGAATTGAGATCGAGCGATCTCAAAGGAGGGGGAAGGGGTGCTATGTAAACCCACTGTATACTACATTGTTACTGAGTTCAAGTTTACGTGAACTTGAATTCACTAGTGGAAGTGATTCCTTGTTATTAATATTAAATGTATGAATTCGAGTCTTATTATATTTCCGGTTTTGAAGAATACTTCCGGTGAACGGTTTTAGCCTCCGAATCAGTGTTATTATATATTACTATAACTTGAAGGAGGGGGGAAGCTTGGAAGCTTGGATCACATAGAGCCTTAAATCCTATATATTAATATTTTACACTTAACCGGTTGCCGTGTACCTGAGTGGTGAAGGTTGTTAGGATGTAAGTTACACAAAGTCCCGTGGCATCCTTATTATTACTTAACCTCCCACGTTATTAATATTAATAATAGCGTTGACCCGAACCTTTTGTAGCAATTGTAGTAACCGTTTGAAGGATAAGGAAAATTTGTACGGAAATTCCATGAAATTTAGCAGTTTTTCCCGTGACTGGGAATTTATAGCAAAATGAGGGAAATTACACTCATGAGTTGTTGTTTGTAGGTACGTTTTCGCATATGTGTAGGTTACGGACGTAACGAATCGTGTCAGTTGACCCGGTCATAGGGACACTCCATTTTTAACGGTTTTTCCCTTTAGCTTCAACTTGTTGTTTGGGTTCAATTCTGACTTCCCTTTCTATATATTATTGAAGTGGGGGCTAGCCTTGAACCAGTCGTGTTCATTATGAAATTCTATTTTTCCTTGAGCTCGTAATGGTAAGACCAGGGGTCTTGTTACAATCTCTGCAACCTTTTACTATTATATACATATATACATATATATAATATGTATATATATATAATACATATATATTATATTATATTATATTATATAAAATTATATTATATATATATGTATTTATATGTATATATGTATTTACACACATATATATATATATTTAACTTACTATTGACAATCTAGATAATAGAATGTAGAGAATTAGTAGACTACTTTCTTTCTTCTTTACTCACATTTCCTCGTCTTCCACCTTCCAGCCTGAAGCCTGGCTGAGCTGTAGTAAACTATTACACAAAAACCTGGAAACACGGTTCAAGATTTACAACGTTTTCTCTTTTATTATTCCAATCTCATTCAACTGCAAATAAATCATATAAAATTGTTGATAGTCTTGAAGAAAATTCTGTCTCTGGATACAATCTGTCGTCAACAGGACAGCCATCTTCATTAGCAAATCCAGCCTACTAGCGTAGCAAAAACTCAAGCCAAAGCAGGCTCCTTGACAGAAAACCCTCTATTATATGTGCTAAACGGGTAAAAGGAAGGGTAGGATAGAGAATAGTATGTAAGTGTGAGAGGAGGAGGAGGGGGGGGGGGGGGGGGGGGGGGGGGGGGGGGGGGGGGGGGATGGAGGAGAGGAGGGGAGGGGAGCAGGGAAAGACAGGATAACATCTGTGAATACAAGAAAAACTTTCCAGTCAGCAGAGGTGCTTCTTTTGCACCCTCTCCGCTCCTGGTGGAGGTCTTGTTGCGCTGGTGCTGGTGCGGCCGATACTGCTGATACTGACTGAAGAGTCACGCGTTGATGAGTGACGAGAGTGACAGACGTGTCAAATCATTCCACATCAGTTCCCCCGTCTTGGAGAAAAAAAAAAAAAAAAAAGAAAAAAAAGAAAAAAGTGGAATTGAGGCAGATAAAAAGGCATTAGTTGATCTTATTTTCACGCAATTTACGGAATCTTTTGTTATCCATTCCCTTTTTTGGACATGGAAAAAAAGCTCATACCAGCCCCCCGTTTCGGAAGAAGCCAGTGGAACGGATGGCTCTGAGAGGATAAGTACCTACAGGCATTTTGTTGTTGTTGATGTTGTTGTTGATGATGTTGATGTTGATGATCGATGATGCTGTTGCTGTCAACGATCTCAACCAACCCAACGAATAATAACCATATCTTTGGTAATCCAGAGAAGTAAGTGCCCGCGTGTATGTTTTGTGTGTGTGTTGGAGGTGGTGTGTGTGTGTGTGGTGGGGGTGGGTGGGTGGGTAAGGGGGGGGGTTGTTGAAGCCTCTGTGTGTGTGTACCATGGTCTGTGATCAAGCCTGTGCTCTTTTTCCCACGGTACTGAGAAAAATTCGCCGCGTTACCGACACAAAAGACAAACACAAACACAAACACACACACACACATACACACATACATAAGATATTTCCCGCCCGACGGCATAACCCTTACGCAAACATGCATGCATTCTCTCTCTCTCTCTCTCTCTCTCTCTCACACACACACACACACAGAGGAAATTGGCGCTCACTGATTCGATTTACGTATACATACATACATACATACACACACACAAACACACACACTCACACACACACACACACACACATATATATATATATATATGTATATATGTATGTATGTATATATAATCTTTTCTATTCGTCTATGTATCTATCTGATTATGATGAATGTTGTGTCGTTTCTCGCTGGCGTACCTTTGTCACCACGTGTGTTCCATCAACGAATATTATCAGGATTTTCGTTCCCATGGGGAACGTACTGAAAATCAACACACAGCGCACACACATGCGCGCGCAGACACAAACACGGCGAACAAGTGGAAAGAGAGAGAGAGAGAGAGAGAGAGAGAGAGAGAGAGAGAGAGATACAGGAAGGAACGACGCAAACACAAACACGGCGAACAAGTGGAAAGAGAGACAGAGAGAGAGAGAGATACAGGAAGGAACGAAGTCACGAGACAATCGCAAGTAAAAAGATACTAAGGTAGACAGGGATATAGACAGGCAGATAGAGAGTCAGACTGATAGGCTAGTGGGTACTATGAAGCAGGGGAAGGAAGGAAGGTGGAAAGGGGAGGGAAGGGAAGTGGGCAGGAGGGGTAAGGAAGAAGGAAGGACGAAGGAGGAAGGAAGGCTGGATGGAGGGAGGGGCAGAAGCAGGAGGAGGGGAGAGGAGAGAAAGAGGAAGGAAGGGAGGAAGAGGAGAGAGGAAAGAGGAGCAAGAGAAGGAGAGGAGGAGGAGGAGGAGGAGGAGGAGGAGAAAGAGGGGGGAGAGAGGAGGAGGGGAGAGGAGGAGGAGAGAGGAGGAGGAGGAGAGAGGAGGAGGAGGAAAAGAAGAGAGGAGGAGGAGGAGGAGGAGGAGGAGAGAGGAGAGAGGAGGAGGAGGACGATGAGGAGGAGGAGGAGGAGGAGGAGAGAGGAGAGAGGGAGAGGAGGGAGAGGAGGGAGAGGAAGGAGGAGGAAGGAAGAGGAAGAAGAATGAGGAGGAGGAGAAGGAGGAAGAGAGGAGAGAGGAGGAGGAAGAGAGGAGGAGGAGAGAGGAGGAGGAGGAAAAGGAGAGAGGAGGAGAGAGAGGAGGAGGAGGAGGAGAGGAGGAGGAGGAGGAGGAGGAGGAGAGGGAAGGAGGAGAGAGGATGAAGAGGAGGAAGGAGGAGGTAAAGGAGGAGGAGGAGGATGAGGAGGAGGAGAGGAGGAGTGAGGAGGAAAGAGGAGGAGAAGCGAGGAGAAGAGAGGAGGAGAAGAGGAGGGAGAGGAGGAGGAGAGGAGGGAGGAGAGGAGGGAGGAGAGAGGAGGAGGGAGTCATTATCATCATTATCATCATCATCATCATCATCATCATCACATCGTCATCATCATCATCATTCATCATCATCATCATCATCATCATCATCATCGTCGTCGTCGTCGTCGTCGTCGTCCGCGTCGGCGTCGTCGTCGCTGCTGCTGCTGCTGCTGACGATGATGATGATGATGATGATGATGATGATGATGACGATGCTGCTGCTGATGATGATGAAAAGGAGGAAGACGGGGGGGGGGGGGGGGGGGGGGGGGGGGGGGGGGGGGGGGGGGTGGAGGAGGAGGAGTGCTTAGGAGATTGACCTGTGTAAAACCATTCGAAGGAATCGGTGTTATGCGTCGCTCTCAAAGCGTAAGATAAATCTACTGAGTTGGGCCGGGGCACCAGCCCGGTCCAAGCCCCCCCTTGGACCAAGACTCCGCCTAAAGCACGAGAAAGTGGAACTGTGTGTCACAGTAATCCGCAAGCGAAGCATATACATGGTTCATATCGCTTTACGCCGTGTAATCAATCAAATTCAGACTTCCTATCTATGGTACACTTAGCTGGGGAGCAAACGAGCATAAAATGGAGGTACAGGTACGTGTCTCCCCAACTTTTCAGCTCTGGCATCTTGCGACTAATATTCAGAATCTGACGCAAATTTTACCTTTCTCGATATACCCGAAATTTTCGGTGTGATTTCATTTTCGCATTGATTTCCACGAAATATCAGTCTGTGGGAAAAAATGGTAGGTGAAGGGGGAGTGTTTGGAGTCGTGAATCCCTTCGGCTGGAGACTCAGGAATACTATTTTTTCATTGTTCAGGAGCGACATGGTCCTTGGTACTTCTTGCGATGCTTTTTGGGCTGTGTTTGTCACGACGTCACAAGTATTTTGCATTGTGCATGCATGTATTTATATTGTGTATTTATATTGTGTGTATGTGTGTATTATGTGTGTGTGTGTATGTGTGTGTGTGTGTGTGTGTGGGCATGAGTGTATGTTGTGGGCATGAGTGTGTGTTGTGGGCATGATTGTGTGTGTGTGTGTTGGTGTTGTGTTTGTTTGTGTTTGTGTATATGTATGTATGTAACATGTATGTAATATATGTGACAGTATGTATGTATTGTGCATGCATGCATTTATATTGTCTGTGTATGTGTGTGTATTATGTGTGTTTGTGTGTTGGTGTGGGCATGAGTGTGTGTGTGTGTGTGTGTGTTGGTGTGGGCATGAGTCTGTATGTACGTGTGTGTGTGTGTGTTGGTATTTGTGTGCGTGTGTCCATACTTACATAGGTAAAAATATATTTACACACAGACTGACACACATAATAGTACTGTTGCAAAGAGAAATAAATACGTTTGAAAGAGAAATCAGAAGCGAAATCAGAAGCACAATGGGAGAGAGAACCATCCTAAGAACACTAACGCTATTTCCTCTTTCAAAAAACAGCTGAACACATATCTGCTCACAGCTAATATATGCTCATATTTACACCATATTCAATATAGTAATAGGTCCGATCTGATATTCTTTTCTACATGTTAGTACTCATGTTCTGATTTCTCATTTAGTTTCTTATATTCTTGTCTACACGTACATCTTCTAGTGATTTCTCAGTTATCACCACGGTTGATTCAATACATTAGCATTAAGTTTTAGTTGTCTTGCCTGGACTATAATCAAGGTTGTTTATAAGTGAAACACGTCGCAGTGGAATCAGAAATCAGAAATCAGAAAACAGTTTTTTTTGTTTTTTTCTGTACAAATTTCCCCGCCCGCTACGCCCCCCCCCCCCCCGCACCCCCCCCCCCCCCCCCCCCCCCGCCCCTCACAGCACAAGGGGTAATTTCCCGTATCACCCACGTTTCGCCCAAATTTCAACGCATTTTTTCGATTTCAGCCACCGGTTGAAATTTTCAACCGGTGGTTGAAGCTACTATTCGTATGAAAAGTTGTGTCTTGGTATTAGTTTCCATCATCATACCACCTGTATTGAGTGTGTGTTTTTGTTTGTGATATTGGATGAACACGTTTTTGCGATTAGCATGATAAAATGTGTAGGTGGGTGACATGTCAAGACAGTATTGAATGTTTTTTATATTTTATTGCTGTTTTTCTGTGCAGTTGAGTGCTTGG
Organism: Paulinella micropora; assembly: GCA_019918135.1. Classification (NCBI taxonomy): domain Eukaryota; phylum Cercozoa; class Imbricatea; order Euglyphida; family Paulinellidae; genus Paulinella; species Paulinella micropora. The sequence continues at coordinate 81,402 of WBZZ01003377.1, forward strand.
TTTCTGGTTTTCTTTTGGTACACACATGTTTTTATGTCTATCTGTCTCTCGCGATAATAATAATAATAATAATAATAATAATAATGATAATAATAATAATAATAATAATAATAATAATAATAACAACAACAACAACACCAACAACACAACAACAACAACAACAACAACAATTATAATAATAATAATAATAATAATAATAATAATAATAATAATAATAATAGTGCTTCTCTGTCAATGGCTGATGCATTTCTGCACATGCGCCTCCATCGTCTCACCCGTGAGGGGAGTACGAAGAATTGACGATAAGCTCTAATGACACCCCCGCAAGGGCAGTTCCGACACTTCCAGACGGGCCGGTATGTTCAATGAAAATACTGGTCCAGACGGATCGGTATGTTCAATGAAAATACTGTTGGCACCGACGGGAATCGAACTGGCGACAGGGCCCAGATGGTAGAACTTGACCACTGGGCTATCACGGTGTCAATAATAATAATAATAATAATAATAATAATAATAATAATAATAATAATAATAATAATAATAATAATAAT
>WBZZ01003378.1:0-7500 GCA_019918135.1 Paulinella micropora
GCTCCACCTCCCTTTCTCTCTTCACCCCCCATTATTACTTACTTAAACGAATATTACTAAAGCAATAAAGCTACGGCATGAAAGAGTGCTACCCTACGTCTCCTGTGGAGTTCGGCTATATAGCTACTCTAATGCAACCCCCTCCCGCCCCTCTAAACATACTGCACATGCTGCTCAATTGGAATTTCCAGCTCATCTAGAATCCCTCGCATTGTTTCCTGGCTATCTGCTGGGATTTTGTGTTCTGCTGTAAGCCAAAAATCGAAAGCTCGGCAATCATTCCAAGTATATACAGACTTCCTTGCCTTGGATTCGCATCCATTAACTTTAAAACTCCACACTCCACTTCTATTCCATTAACTTTAAAACTCCACACTCCACTTTTATTACATCGGGCAGGACCATATGTGCCCGTTAGCGTATTTCGATCCTGAGTGCCGTACATGATCAATTCTACCATAGGTTCATCTTGATCTACCCAACAACGTGCTACTTTCCCCACCTTCCATGCTCTTACCACTCCGTCCCTAAACAGTTCCTCTACTTCCTCTTTACCCTCAGCCTCCGTTACTGCTACAAAACTACCTATTTCTGGCGGCCATCCCTCAAATTCCATGGCTGGGATGCTACTTGGTGGCAGAGGGGATCCCGTTGCGGCTTGGGAACTAGACGATGATGACGCCGCCAACGCCGCTGGGGGCGTATCTTCTATCTACAGGTACATGGCCAGCTAGATAGATAGATAGATAGATAGATAGATAGATAGATAGATAGATAGATAGATAGATAGACAAATAGATACCTGAAGGCCGGTGCTCGCTGCCTCCGCGCTCACCGCACCATCGCCCTACATTAATATTTTACATAGACAGCTAACTAGCTATATATATATATATTACATATAGATAGATAGATACCTGAACGCCGCTGCTGGCTGCCTCCGCGTTCGCCACACCCTCGCTGCCCTATTTTACACAGGTAGATAGCCAGCTAGATACATAGATAGATAGATAGATACCTGAAGGCGGGTGCTCGCTGCCTCCGCGCTCACCGCACCATTGCCCTATATTAACATTGTACATAGATAGATAGATAGATAGATAAATAGATAGATAGATAGTTAGTTAGATAGATAGATAGATAGATAGATAGATAGATAGATAGATAGATAGATAGATAGATAGATAGATAGATAGATAGATAGATAGATACCTGAAGGCCGCCATTGCTGGCTGCCTCCGCGCTCACACTGCCCTGTATTATTGTTATTATTATTATTATTATTATCATTATTATTATTATTATCATTATTATTATTATTATTATTATTATTATTATTATTATTATTATTATTATTATTATTATTATTACTATTTAGGGAGTACATAGGCCATCGGTCCTTTTCCATGGGCTGATTGGTATAAAGCTCCTAGAGTAATGTTCTATGCCGTCACTTCCTTTATTCCACCGATTGGTGTGGAGACTTTCCTTATGGAATGGAGGACTGGATGCACATGGCCTTTTGGCTCAGCAATTGGCAGGAGATACACTATTATTACTATTATTACTATTATTATTATTATTATTATTATTATTATTATTATTATTATTATTATTATTATTATTATTGTTATGGACACCGTGATAGCCCAGTGGTCAAGTTCTACCATCTGGGCCCTGTCGCCAGTTCGATTCCAGTCGGTGCCACCAGTATTTCATTGAACATACCGGTCCGTCTGGAAGTGTTGGAACTGCCCGTGCGGGGGTGTCATTAGAGCTTATCGTCAATTCTTCGTACTTCCCTCACGGGTGAGACGATGGAGGCGCATGTGCAGATTTGCATCAGCCATTGACAGAGAAGCACTATTATTATTATTATTATTATTATTATTATTATTATTATTATTATTATTATTATTATTATTATTATTATTATTATTATTATTATTATTATTATTATTATTATTATTATGATTATTGACACCGTGATAGCCCAGTGGTCAAGTTCTACCATCTGGGCCCTGTCGCCAGTTCGATTCCCGTCGGTGCCACCAGTATTTTCATTGAACATACCGGTCTATTTCTGGACCAGTATTTTCATTGAACATACCGGCCCGTCTGGAAGTGTTGGAACTGCCCTTGCGGGGGTGTCATTAGAGCTTATCGTCAATTCTTCGTACTCCCCTCACGGGTGAGACGATGGAGGCGCATGTGCAGAAATGCATCAGCCATTGACAGAGAAGCACTATTATTATTATTATTATTATTATTATTATTATTATTATTATTATTATTATTATTATTATTATTATTATTATTTGGACACCGTGATAGCCCAGTGGTCAAGTTCTACCATCTGGGCCCTGTCACCAGTTCGATTCCCGTCGGTGCCACCAGTATTTTCATTGAACATACCGGTCTATTTCTGGACCAGTATTTTCATTGAACATACCGGCCCGTCTGGAAGTGTTGGAACTGCCCTTGCGGGGGTGTCATTAGAGCTTATCGTCAATTCTTCGTACTCCCCTCACGGGTGAGACGATGGAGGCGCATGTGCAGAAATGCATCAGCCATTGACAGAGAAGCACTATTATTATTATTATTATTATTATTATTATTATTATTATTATTATTATTTATGGACACCGTGATAGCCCAGTGGTCAAGTTCTACCATCTGGGCCCTGTCGCCAGTTCGATTCCCGTCGGTGCCACCAGTATTTTCATTGAACGTACCGATCCGTCTGGACCAGTATTTTCATTGAACATACCGGCCCGTCTGGAAGTGTTGGAACTGCCCTTGCGGGGGTGTCATTAGAGCTTATCGTCAATTCTTCGTACTCCCCTCACGGGTGAGACGATGGAGGCGCATGTGCAGAAATGCATCAGCCATTGACAGAGAAGCACTATTATTATTATTATTATTATTATTATTATTATTATTATTATTATTATTATTATTATTATTATTATTATTATTATTATTATCATTATCATTACCATTACCATTATCATTATCATTATCATTATTATTATTATTATTATTATTATTATTATTATTACTATATCTATCTTTCTATCTATCCCCGGGGCAGTTTCAAATCATGCTAGGACCGGCTGTTTAAGGTCATGCCAAGGACGGGTAGTTTACATCATGCCAAGGACTAGCGATTGAGAGAGGGAACAGGCAGAACAGCCAAGATGACAATTGTCACCGGCAGCGAGGCCACTGGTTCCATCGATCTTTCCGGTTTATTATTATCATTACTATTATTATTATTATTTTGGACACCGTGATAGCCCAGTGGTCAAGTTCTACCATCTGGGCCCTGTCGCCAGTTCGATTCCCGTCGGTGCCACCAGTATTTTCATTGAACATACCGGTCTATTTCTGGACTAGTATTTTCATTGAACATACCGGCCCGTCTGGAAGTGTTGGAACTGCCCTTGCGGGGGTGTCATTAGAGCTTATCGTCAATTCTTCGTACTCCCCTCACGGGTGAGACGATGGAGGCGCATGTGCAGAAATGCATCAGCCATTGACAGAGAAGCACTATTATTATTTATTATTATTATTATTATTATTATTATTATTATTATTATTATTATTATTATTACTGTTACTGGACACCGTGATAGCCCAGTGGTCAAGTTCTACCATCTGGGCCCTGTCGCCAGTTCGATTCCCGTCGGTGCCACCAGTATTTTCATTGAACGTAACGATCCGTCTGGACCAGTATTTTCATTGAACATACCGGCCCGTCTGGAAGTGTTGGAACTGCCCTTGCGGGGGTGTCATTAGAGCTTATCGTCAATTCTTCGTACTCCCCTCACGGGTGAGACGATGGAGGCGCATGTGCAGAAATGCATCAGCCATTGACAGAGAAGCACTATTATTATTATTATTATTATTATTACTGCCCTTGCGGGGGTGTCATTAGAGCTTATCGTCAATTCTTCGTACTCCCCTCACGGGTGAGACGATGGAGGCGCATGTGCAGAAATGCATCAGCTATTGACAGAGAAGCACTATTATTATTATTATTATTATTATTATTATTATTATTATTATTATTATTATTATTATTATTATTATTATTATTATTTAGGGAGTACATAGGCCATCGGTCCTTTCCATGGGCTGATTGGTATAAAGCTCCTAGAGTAATGTTCTATGCCGTCACTTCCTTTATTCCACCGATTGGTGTGGAGACTTTCCTTATGGAATGGAGGACTGGATGCACATGGCCTTTTGGCTCAGCAATTGGCAGGAGATACACTATTATTATTATTATTATTATTATTATTATTATTATTACTGTTACTGGACACCGTGATAGCCCAGTGGTCAAGTTCTACCATCTGGGCCCTGTCGCCAGTTCGATTCCCGTCGGTGCCATCAGTATTTTCATTGAACATACCGATCCGTCTGGACCAGTATTTTCATTGAACATACCGGCCCGTCTGGAAGTGTTGGAACTGCCCTTGCGGGGGTATCATTAGAGCTTATCGTCAATTCTTCGTACTCCCCTCACGGGTGAGACGATGGAGGCGCATGTGCAGAAATGCATCAGCCATTGACAGAGAAGCACTATTACTGTTACTATTACTATTACTATTATTATTATTATTACTAGTAATATTAGGCAGTTGCTGGCTGCCTTCGCGCTCACCTATATTTTACATAGATTGATAGCCAGCTATATATATATATATATATATATATATAGAGAGAGAGAGGGGGGGGGGGGGGTGGTAGACCTGAATGCCACCGTTGCTGCCTGCCTCCGCGCTCACCGCACCACCACTGCCCTACAGTTTACATAGATAGATAGCTAGCTAGCTAGATAGATAGATAGTATTACATATACCTGAACGCCGCCGTTGCTGCCTGCCTCCGCGCTCACCGCACCACCACTGCCCTACATTTCACATAGATAGATAGCTAGCTAGCTAGCTAGATAGATAGATAGATAGATAGATAGATAGATAGATAGATAGAGAGAGAGAGAGAGAAAGAGAGAGAGAAAGAGACCTGGCCGCTCTTACGCTTGGGAAGGTTGGCAAGAGACTCGGTGCGCTTGGGAAGGTAGGCAAGAGACTCGGTGCGCTTGGGAAGGTTGGCAAGAGACTCGGTGCGCTTGGGACGAATTTTGCCAACAATTCTGGCAAAACTCTCTGACATCCTAGCAGCTCGCTCTGCGCGGCTCTCTCCCTGCGCGGACGCTCCCGTACGCGTACCAACCTCAAGGACTTTTTGACCACTCCGTGCTGGTACAGCCTCTTGCTGCTCAGCATCCCTCAGCAACTGCTGCGGTGCCTGGTCCTTCAGCTTAATAGATTCCGCCAGCGCCCACCTCAACTGCTTCTCCTCGTCATTCTCAGCCTTTGGCAGCTTGCCTTGCTTACCTCTCCTGATCGCATTAGCTACGTCCTCTGCTTGAGCTATCTCGTACTCTGCATCTTGCTTGGCCATAATACCCTTTCCAGATTGCACACGAGGGGATTCAGGGGACAAGCTCCGACTACTACCAGGCTCGGGCTTTACAAAGATAGGAAGGGGTGCGGACTCCCACTCTGAATCGTCTTCAGTCATATCTATGACTGAAGACAGTGAAGACGCCCTTTGGGCCATTGCTTTCCTTGACATTGGCTTCCACCCTCACCACCTCATTCCCGTAAAGATAAGAAGTACGGAAGCTGTTGCTGATCTTCCGGCAATTTGGGCACCTGGAAATTTGAACTTGCTTCCGGCAAGCATCCCACCAAGTCTGTATACACTTGCGATGGAATGGGGCCCCACAGCATGTCACCTCTGCTAACCTAAGCTGGGGACTTCTAACCTCTTTGTACAATACGTCCCCTATGTCATCCTTGCAAATACGGCAAGTAGCATCGACTTCCCTGTTGCGACTACCTATGCTTTGCTCAATCTTGACACTAACAGGAGCCGAGCTTGAAGACGACGACGACACAGGCGACAAGCTTGAAGAAGACGACGACACAGGCGACGAGCTTGAAGACGACGACGACACAGGCAACGAGCTTGAAGACGACAACGACACACGCAACGAGCTTGAAGACGACGACGACGACACGCAACGAGCTTGAAGACGACGACGAGCTTGAAGACGACGACGAGCTTGAAGACGACGACGACACACGCAACGAGCTTGAAGACGACGACGAGCTTGAAGACGACGACGAGCTTGAGGACGACGACGAGCTTGAAGACGACGACGAGCTTGAAGACGATGACGAGCTTGAAGACGACGACGACACTACAAGGAAAACATGAATAAGAAGAAGAGGAAGAAGAAGAGGAAGAAGAAGAGGAAGAAGAAGAAGAAGAAGAAGAAGAAGAAGAAGAAGAAGAAGAAGAAGAAGAAGAAAGAAGAAGAAGAAAGAAGAAAAAGAAGTGCGTGGGAGGAGAGAGAGAGAGATAGAAAGAAAGAGAAAGAGATTGCCAGAATCTGAAGACCCAGGCACCAGGGGAGGCATCCTACCTAAAAAGAAAAAAGAATGGGGTGGGAGGAGAGAGAGAGAGAGAGAGAGAGAGACAGAAAAAGAGAGAGAAAGAGAGAGAGAGAGAGAGAAAGAGAGAGAGAAAGAGAGAAAGAGAGAGAGAGAGAGAGAGAGTGCCAGAGCCGGAAGGCGAAGCAGCAAACACCCGAGCCAGCGTTGCCTCCACGGCAGGGTTGTGCAGCAAACGCATTTTCTTGCGGCCGGCAGTGCTGCCAGGGCGGGCTGCCTCTGAATGAGGCTCTCGTTTCTGGCCGCGATCTCGCCTGCCAGAGAGCTCGTAAAACGTTTCACGCGAGCCCGGCTGCTCCCAGTCCACAGGGCGGTACTCCTCGATTGCACTACTAGTGTCGCTGGAGCTCAACCTGCTAGAGGTGCGCCCCTCGAACAACCTCTCTGTAAACCTACGACCCACCCCTGTGGGTAAACTTTGCCGACGCCTTCACTTTCCAAGCTCTGCCAAGAAGTACCCTCGGGTAGCCCAATCTGCTGCTTGAATTCCGCGGCTAGCTCTTTGTAATACTCCCCCTCAGCAGGCCCTACCCTCTGCCGTGCAACGGTTTGGTTATGATGGTCGAGCTTACAAAAACACACACATTAGCAGCAACAATAATGAATAATTTTTTTTTTTTTTTTTTTTTTTTTTTTTTTTAAGGAAGCAGTCTGAGCAAAAAAGAAAAAAATTCAAACACTAAAAAAACTAGTGGGCAGCCCCCCCCCCCCATCACTATCAATCATGGTTTGAAGGAACCAGGAGGAGTTGGGAGCTCATATCGGCAGGGTGGTTAGCCCCAGACTCGATCTTGATGCTGGTATAATTTTTTTGGAATTCACGCAAATATTTGCGTTAGGGGAGTGTCATGAATGCCAAATTTCCTCTGTTTGGCAGCATGAAAGAAAAATACAAGGTAAAGACAGAAAAAATAAAGAAAAGTAAGAGTGGTCCCCGGATAACAAGAAGGGAAACCATCCACACACA
>WBZZ01003378.1:10000-12500 GCA_019918135.1 Paulinella micropora
GCAAATGCGTCCATGGAGTGGGGCGCAGCTTCAGCAAGCAGAATTATGGTCAGCTGCCTCAGAACTCCGTACTTTTTGACCACTCAATGCTGCCTGTTTTCACTTACTGTGGGGACAGGGGGTGAGCAGAGGCAAAGCGAGGTACTGGGAGACCAAAGCGCTGGACCAAGACTTTCACCCAGGTGTTTTTTTTTTCTTTTCTCTCCCTTTTTTTTTCGACCAAACTTTTTGTCCGTTACATGTCCGTTGGTTACAGGACGGCATGGAGGCAGAACGTATTCCACTCTCCCAAGGCCGGACCAGATTGCCCTGGAGTGGGCTTGTTATTTTATGTGGAGATCAGGTACCATGCGATTGTTTTGTATCATATCTCATCTCTCAGTACGTGTGTTTGTGCAAGAACCAGGCCTCACTGATGCAGCAGTTGTTCAACATCTTCGGGATTTGGGTTGGACCTGGGTACTAGGAGTCGACGCTAGCCGTCGTACGTAAATTTTCTCTTTGTTTTCCCTCCCGAACAGTTAGAGCAAGGCAGAAGAGGTGCCGGGGCGAAGCGAGTAGAAAGAATTCGTCTTTCCTGGGGTGGACTCGTAAGAAGGCCAGCGTTACCAACCCAGAGAAATATACGGACCATAATCTATTATACGCAGCAGACTTTGCCGATTGGGTTACGCACCAGGACCCCTCCCGTCTTAAGTATTTGGATGAAAGCAATTTCGAAAACTGGGGTACATTTCATATCTGCCAGTGCTGTTTTGTTTCTCATTTTCTTTGTTTGTAGATTGCTCACGTTGGCAGTGGTGTCGAGGGGATCGGGGTGAGAGAGTGAATAGGGCCCGTCATATGACAGAGCGAGCGAGAAAGGCTTTCAGTGTTACCTATATGACGTCACTAACCCATCCAAGAGGGGGAGTATTGTTGAGTGTGAGAGAGGGATCTAATGCGGTCGTGATTATATCGAATCACTCGTTGATGCAGCTCATCACGGACACTTGGGGGACGGTGATATTCTCATTGTAGATAATGCAAAAATTCACGGCGCGGAGGAATGGCGAGAAGTTCAGGATCTGCTTCTTCTTGCTGTGGGGGTGAGAGTTGTTCGCCTGCCTGCTTACTTTCCAGAGTTCATGCCATGCGAGTTGGTTTTCCAGAATGTGAAGAGGTGGATGCGGGCTCACAGGGGTACAGGAGCTTTCCGGGAAGAAATTTTCAAAGCATTTGCATTTGCAACCAATCTCACATTTGTGGCTCGACAGTACCGACATTGCATACCCAAAATTAATGAAACGAAAATAAACTTTAATTATATATTCGTTTTTCAAGTTGTTTGAGTATAGTCAACTAATATTACTGCTGCTCAGTTAAACTACTAGTAATTATTGTTATTAACTTCAATAAAACTTGAAATATTATTAACAAAATTTTGAAAATTTGAATTGCATCTACTTGCCGGAATGATTAATATTAATATTATTATTAATAATATTAGGGAGTACATAGGCCATCGGTCCTTTCCATGGGCTGATTGGTATAAAGCTCCTAGAGTAATGTTCTATGCCGTCACTTCCTTTATTCCACCGATTGGTGTGGAGACTTTCCTTATGGAATGGAGGACTGGATGCACATGGCCTTTTGGCTCAGCAATTGGCAGGAGATGCACTATTAATAATATTAATATTAATATTATTATTAATAATATTAATGTTCTTGTCACGTATTGGAAAAGTTTGACTTATAGCAAAACTTAACCTATAAAAAGTTTTACCTATATAAAAAAGTTTGACCTATATAAAAAAGTTTGACGTGTCAAAGTCTCTATGTATAGGTAAAGTCTCTATATAGGCCCAGTAGTAAAAGTCTTTATATAGGTCAAACTTTCTTCATTCTTGAAAGTGTGGCGAAAATGAATGTCGCCAGTAATATCGACATACTCAGTCACAACACATCGGGACAGTACAGACCGACACTAGCTAGGTCGGGGGACGATGAATGACTAGGTGCCGGCTTTGTGGGCCCGGAAATCCGGGCCGGGAAGTGGTTGAAGTATTTTATTCAGTAACAGTTGGAGTACGGTAACGATACAAATATGGGTAACGGCTTTATGGGAAATCGGGGAAGTGGTAAGTATTTCTTAGTATTCAGTAGTGACATGTCAGTAACGGTAATATATTGTGAATCATCTGCCTATGGGTAACGGCGGCTTGAAAGTTGTGGGAAATCGGGGAAATGGTAAGTATTTTATTGAAGTCAGTAACAGGGACGGTAACGGTAATATGGGTAACGGCTTTATGGGCATTCGGGGAAGTGGTAAGTATTTTATTCACTGCCGCGGCCACGTGCACATGGAGTAACGGTCATATGTAACTGCTGAAGTCACCTTAGTTGGAGATGGGGAAGTGCTACTACAGTGCAGGGTTTCGAGTAATCATTTTACTACGGTGGCGTATGAGTAACGGGCAACGGCTTTATCAGTTCAGGGTTGCGGGAAATTATACTAGTT
>WBZZ01003378.1:27500-32500 GCA_019918135.1 Paulinella micropora
TACACATGCACATGCACATACACATACACATACACATACGCATATGCTGCATATGCATATGCATATGCATATGCATATGCAGCATATGCTGCATATGCACATGCACATGCACATGGCACATGGACATGCATATGGCATATGGCATATGGCATATGCATATGCATATGCATAATACATAATATGCATTTGCATTTGCATTTGCATATGCATAATGCATAATGCATAATGCATAATGCATAATGCGTAATGCATAATGCATAATGCATAATGCATAATGCATAATGCATAATGCATAATGCATGTGCATATGCATGTGCATGTGCATGTGCATTTGCATATGCATATACATATACATATACATATACATATACATATACATATACATATACATATACATAAATATGTATGTACCTCCCAGAGCTCGAGTGACTCGTCGCAGAGCGCCAGCATGAAGGTGTTGTCCTAGCAAATAGATAGATAGATAGATAGATAGATAGATAGATAGATAGATAGATAGATAGATAGATAGACAGCTAGCTAGCTAGCTAGCTAGCTTACGGGTGGGATCAGCGCCAGTTGCCGCACCGCGCCGCGCGACCGGTTCATTTCCATTCTCTTGCGTTCGGCCATGGCGGCTGCGTTCTCTGTCTTGTTGCCGCCGGGCGTCGCTTTGGCAGCCACGATCTGATCCACATGGTCGTGAGGAGAGGCGCCATCCTTCACCTCCTAGATAGATAGATAGATCGATAGATAGATAGATAGATAGATAGATAGATAGATAGATAGATAGATAGATAGATGGATAGATAGATAGACAGGTAGGCAGGTAGATAGATAGATAGATAGATAGATAGATAGATAGATAGATAGATAGGTGGATAGGTGGGTAGGTGGGTAGGTATAGATGGATAGATAGATGGATAGATAGATAGATAGATAGATAAATAGATAAATAGATAGATAGATAGATAGATAGATAGATAGATAGATAGATAGATAGATAGATAGATAGATGGATAGATAGATGGATAGATAGGTAGATACCTTGGCGTCGTCCGCGAAGAAGTCGGCGGACGCGGCCTCGGTCGAGGCTACCAGGCTGCCTCGCGGATTGTGCTCCACGTCTGCCGGGTGGTCCACGGAAGCGCCCGCCGCCTGCTGGTCGCGCATCTTCAAGAGCTGCTGCTTGGGGCCGGCCGGAGCCTGATGCATGTTGTGTTATGTTATGTTATGTTATGTTATGTTATGTTATGTTATGTTATGTTCTGTTCTGTTATATTCTGTCATGTTAATGTTATGTTGATGTCATGTTGATGTTATGTTGATGTCATGTCATGTCATTTCATGTCATGTCATGTCATGTCCTATCTTACTTCTTGCTGCAGCGCCACTGTTCCTCGCTGCAGCTCCTCCTTCTCCTGGAGCAGCCGCAAGAAGGTGCCTGCAGTTCCGTCGCGCGCATTGAAGGTGGAGTTGTCATGGCGCACCAGCGAAATCAGGAAAATGGCGCCGTCGCTGCAGCCCACCAGGATGGAGATGGCGGCGGACCCGGGGGTCACCGCCACACAGCGAATATCGGACTGGATCTGCACCTGTGTGTGTGTGTGTGTGTGTGTGTGTGTGTGTATGTGTGTATGTGTATGCATGCATGATTGTATGTATGTATGTATGTATGTATGTATGTATGTATGTATGTATGTATGTATGTAATGTTTTATGTTATGTATATATGTATGTATGTATGTATGTATGTATGTAATGTTTTATGTTATGTATATATGTATGTATGTATGTATGTATGTAATGTTTTATGTTATGTATATATGTATGTATGTATGTATGTATGTATATATATATGTATGTATGTATGTATGTATGTAATGTTTTATGTTATGTATATATGTATGTATGTATGTATGTATGTAATGTTTTATGTTATGTATATATGTATGTATGTATGTATGGATGTATGTAATGTTTTATGTTATGTATATATGTATGTATGTATGTATGTATGCAATGTTTTTATGTTATGTTATGTTATGTTATGTTATGTTATGTTATGTTATGTTATGTATGTATGTATGTATGTATGTACGTATACATGTATGTATGCATGTATGTGGTACTTAATGTGTGTAATGTATTTAATGCATATATAATGTATGTCATGTCTGCACCGAGAAGCGCAGTCGTCCTCCCAGGCAGTCCCAGACGCGGATGGAGCGCGCGCTGTAGGAGACGGCCATGGGCGGCAGTGGACTGCCGAACCAGCGCCGCACAGCGCGCACGCGACCGCCCACCGGAACGATGCCGCGAACAGGGCCCTGGTGCGGGTTAGCCATCACCAGCGCCTACACACACATAACATGCATACATACATACATACATACATACATACATACATACATACATACATACATACATACACATACATATACATACATACATACATACATACATACATACATACGAACATACATACATATATGCATACATGCATATATGCATGCATGCATAAATACATACATACATACATGCATACATACATGCATACATACATACATACATACATACATACATACATACATGACCTGTGGCATGAGTTGTGTGTGTGTGTGTGTGTGTGTGTTGTGGCAGGTGTATGGCTGACCTGCACGTTGTAGTAGGGTAGCAAGTGGCTGGACCACGTGCCGCTCGCGTCGCCGCCGCCCAGCGAAATGCCCCGCGACTGCTTACCAGACACACCCAAATTCTTCGCGCTAAAATGTGTTGAGCTGTAAGCTGCTGAAGTAGAGGCAACGCTGGACGCGGCTTGTGAGTAGGCCTTGCGGCGTGGAGGGGTGGAGGTGGCGGTGTGGGAGAAGTAGGCGGGAATGTGCAGCGCGTCCAGACGCCACAACACCACCTAGCACACACAACACCATCACATACCTCACATACATCACATACATCACATACATACATACATACATACATACATACATACATATATTACTTACATACTTTACATATATACATACATTCATATATTTGATTACATACATTACATACATACATACATACATACATACATACATATATACATACATATATTGCATTACATACATTACATACATACATACATTCATATATTTGATTACATACATTACATACATACATACATACATACATACATACAGACATGCTTGCATGCACACATACTTTGCCCAGTTCGTCTCCGGTGAGGGCGAAGCGGCTCTGCGGCGTGACGGCCAGCGCCACCAGCGGCACCACTGAAGCCGCAAGCAGAAGAGTCATCGCAATGACAGTCACAATGACAATAACAATTACAATTACAATAATAATGACATTAGCAATAACAATAACAATAACAATACCAATACCAATAACAATAACAATAACAACAAGAACAAGAACAAGAACCATAACCATAACCATACCTGCCAGTGAGGGCGTGCAGTTGAGCCAAGCGGCCTCGCTAGGCGCGAAGGTGATCTGGCCCTAGGTAGGTAGGCAGTTAGGTAGTAGGTAGGTAGGTAGGTAGGTAGGTTGGTAGGTAGGTTGGTAGGTAGGTTGGTAGGGACCAGCACGTTGCAGATCTTGAGCTGCCCGTCGGCGCTGATGGAGATGATGTGCGAGTTGCGACGCCGGTCTGACACATGCACATATCATACATATCATACATACATACATACATACATACATACATACAAACATACATAGATACATACATACACATACTCACATACATACATCTACACGCACCTAGCGTGGCGAGCTCAGGCACGTCCAGTAGCAGACTGGCTTCGTACGTGATGTCTGCAGCGATGTCCAGCACGGCCACTTGGTTGATGGCCTGGTCGTGGTGCTGCGGCAGGCTCCTCTTCTCAGTCCTCGTCCGCCCGGCCATGAACACTGACTGGTAGATCTCCAACGTACCTAGATACATATTGCAATATATACATATATATAAGCAGCAACGAATACTCAAAGAAACCAACCAGCGAAGACATGAATGCATAGGCTACGAAAACGTAAAAGATAAGTACATATTTAAAAATAAGCAAGACTGCATGGACTGTTGAAAGATAAGGAGTACAGAATGAAGAATGAGCCATGCGCTTCTACCTTCCGAGAAGCCGGCCACGACCAAGCCGCTCTTGTTGGCGGCCAGCGCAGACACCAGCCGAGCAGGAGTGAGGTACGCAGTCGCCTGACGAGCGGGAGTGAGGTACGCAGTCGACTAGGTGGTATGAATTTATTTATGCATGTATTGTATATCGGATGACAGGCAGATGTTGAGCGATGTATGTATGTATGTATGTATATGTATGTGTGTGTGTGTATTTGTGTGTGTGTGTGTGTGTGTGCCTCTGGCGCCTTGGCGGCGGGGTCTGCGCTGCTGCCGGTGTCTCCCGAGGGGCAGATGCTGAGCGTCTCCTCCAGGTGCAGCACGGCGCGGCGCGGGGCCTGCCCGTGTGCGTGCGTGCGTGTGTGTGTGTGTGAGAGAGAGAGAGAGAGAGAGAGAGAGAGAGAGAGGGATACATATATATATATATAGAGAGAGAGAGAGAGAGGGAGAGAGAGAGACAGAGAGAGAGAGAGAGAGAGAGAGAGAGAGAGCGAGTTGCCTCGTCGGTGTGCGTGACGGTGAAGAACTCCAGTCGCCGGCTGCCGTGCGCCACCCGGACAAGTCGGCTCGCAGTGTGCGGCGAAGGCTCCCTGCAGGACCAAACATGCATGAAATGCACACATACGTACCGTCTTCATCTTATCAGGAACTTTTAATCTCGAGCATACATACATACATACATACATACATACATACATACATACAGACATACATACATACAGACATACATGCATACATACATACGTACATACATACATACATAGATACATGCATACATGCATACATACATACATACATGCATACATGCATACATGCACACATACATGCATACATACATACATACATACATACATACATACATACA
>WBZZ01003378.1:40000-42500 GCA_019918135.1 Paulinella micropora
GGGGAGTACGAAGAATTGACGATAAGCTCTAATGACACCCCCGCAAGGGCAGTTCCAACACTTCCAGACGGGCCGGTATGTTCAATGAAAATACTGGTCCAGAAATAGACCGGTATGTTCAATGAAAATACTGGTGGCACCGACGGGAATCGAACTGGCGACAGGGCCCAGATGGTAGAACTTGACCACTGGGCTATCACGGTGTCCATAATAATAATAATAATAATAATAATAATAATAATAATAATATGTATGTATGTATGTATGTATGTATCGTCTGCCACTTGCTGAGCCAAAAGGCCATGTGCATCCAGTCCTCCATTCCATAAGGAAAGTCTCCACACCAATCGGTGGAATAAAGGAAGTGACGGCATAGAACATATCTCTAGGAGATTTATACCAATCAGCCCATGGAAAGGGACCGATGGCCTATGTACTCCCTAATAATAATAATAATAATAGTAATAATGATAGTGCTTCTCTGTCAATGGCTGATGCATTTCTGCACATGCGCCTCCATCGTCTCACCCGTGAGGGGAGTACGAAGAATTGACGATAAGCTCTAATGACACCCCCGCAAGGGCAGTTCCAACACTTCCAGACGGGCCGGTATGTTCAATGAAAATACTGGTCCAGAAATAGACCGGTATGTTCAATGAAAATACTGGTGGCACCGACGGGAATCGAACTGGTGACAGGGCCCAGATGGTAGAACTTGACCACTGGGCTATCACGGTGTCCATAGTAATAATAATAATAATAATAATAATAATAATAATAATAATAATAATAATAATGATAATGATAATGATGATGATAATCAAAATAATAAAAATAATAAAAATAATAATAATAATAGTGCTTCTCTGTCAATGGCTGATGCAAATCTGCACATGCGCCTCCATCGTCTCACCCGTGAGGGGAGTACGAAGAATTGACGATAGGCTCTAATGACACCCCCGCACGGGCAGTTCCAACACTTCCAGACGGACCGGTATGTTCAATGAAAATACTGGTGGCACCGACGGGAATCGAACTGGCGACAGGGCCCAGATGGTAGAACTTGACCACTGGGCTATCACGGTGTCCATTAATTAATTAATTAATAATAATAATAATAATAATAATAATAATAATAATAATAATAATAATAATAATGATAATAATAATAATAGTAATAATAATAATAATGATAATGATGATGATGATGATGATGATGATGATAATAATAATAGTAATAATAATAATAATAATAATAATAATAGTGCTTCTCAGTCAATGGCGAATGCATTTCTGCACATGTGCCTCCATCGTCTCACCCGCGAGGGGAGTACGAAGATTTGACGATAGGCTCTACTGACACCTCCGCAAGGCAGCTCCAAGCCTTCCAGACAGACCAATACTTTCAAAGAAAATATCCTTTGAAAATACTGGCACCGACGGGAATCGGACTGGCGACAGGTCCCAGATGGTAGACCTTAACCACTGGGCTATCGCGGTGCCACAATAATAATAATAATAATAGTAATAATAGGCTTCCTCAGACTATAGCATCAGATCCAGATCCTGGACATGTGCCTCCATTGATAGTAATAATAATAATAATAATAATAATAATAATAATAGTAATAATAATAATGATAATTATAATAATACATGTAATATTTTTACAATACCTTGGCATTGAACAGCTGTCCCTGATCGGCATCGTTCTCGTCCTCCTGTCCCACCAGCTCGTGGGGCAGCGCACTGGCCATGCGCTTCAGGAGTCTTAGCCCGGCCCTGTTCTCGTGCTCGGCCTGCTGCATCATCTCCTTGACGCCGACCATGTAGTGCTTGAAGACTTCGAAGTCCATGTTGGAAGGCTGCATGACGTAGTGGTTCAGGAGCGCGGGGCGGAGCGGCGCCGCCACCAGCCAGGGCGTGGCCTCGTCGCAGTCCTCGGGCTTGGGTCGCACATACTCGTTCAGTCTCATGACGCGCTCCTTGTGCATTTGACGTTTGCGCCTCGCTGCTTTATCGCGGTCCTCTTGCTCCGCGCGCGCTTTCTCGCTGCTGGCGGCCGTCAAAGACTTCTTCATGGCCTGGCGGTCCTCTGCCATGTCAGACAACACCTGTTCGACCAGCACCTGCCTTGCCGCTTTCTTCTCCTCCATGCGCTGCTGCACGCGCTGTCTGCGCGCGTAGCCAAAGTGCTTGCCGAACCAGAAACTCACCGGAGTGTCCTCCTGCAGCGGGTGCGTCTCGTGCATCTCCAGGTTGATCTCCTCCTCTGCCAACGCCTCCTCTTGCTGCTCCATCGCCTCCAGCTCCTGCCACGCCTTGAGTAGCGCCGTGTACTCGCTGTTCTCTTTCTCGTCGCCGTCCTGGTCCGCAGGTTCCGCACCGTCCGCCACAATTGGCATGAAGGGACCCTCAGGCGGCTGCGTTGACCTGAACCAGATGTCAAAGTTTTGTAGGAGGCTTTTGTAGGAGTCAGTTATGAACTCGCCCCTGGGCG
>WBZZ01003378.1:47500-57500 GCA_019918135.1 Paulinella micropora
AGATAGATAGATAGATAGATAGATAGATAGATAGATAGATAGATAGATAGATAGATACAAACATACATACATACACACGTTAAGTACGTACGTATGCAACATCTTACCGCGTTGGAGCGTCCTTCGGCGTCTTCTTTGTGTGGCTGCCAGTTGACTTTGCCTTTCTTGGTTTTCCCGTTGACGCTTCTCATGCTGGTCATGAGCGCCTGCTGGTACCGCTCGCGCTTCCTGATCTCCCTCAACGCCGCGTCGCGAGACACGCGAATCACCTACACACACACACATACATACATACATACATACATACATACATGCATACATGCATGCATGCATATACAGCGTGTTTGTGTGTATAGTATGTGTGTAGTGTGTGTGTAGTGTGTGTGTAGTGTATGTGTAGTGTGTGGGCTACGGGGTCGGTGGGGATAGTTCATACATACATACATACACATACATACATATACATACATACATACATGCATGCATAGATAGAGACCAGCAGGTCCCAGAGGTAGAAGATGATGAGCACGCCCACCAGCACCATGGGCGTCATCTGCAGCAGCAGGTACGAGTTGGTGAAGGAGATTATCATCTGACACTCCGGCTGCACGATGTCGATGTTGATGTTGAGCAAGGCCATCCACTCCAGCAGTTGGTAGACTGGCTTGGGCCACGCGATCTGGAAGAACTTGAAGGAGACAGCGGTGGCGACGTAGTTGAGCATGATGCGAGGGGAGCCGAGCCCTGGGGAGAGAGAGGAAGGAAAGGAGAGGGTAGCAGAGGGTGGAGAGGGGAGCAGAGGGAGGGAGGGAGGGAGGGAGCGAAGAAGGAGGGAGAGGAGAGGACAGAGGAGAGAGGAGATGAGAGATGAGAGATGAGAGAGGAGCGAGGAGAGGAGAGGGAGAGTGAGAGATGCGTCAGCAAAAAGCGCACGAGGCCAGCTACAGCAGTGTACCTTTCACGTAAGGCGCGACCATGGCGAAGATGTAGATGATTGCCAAGAAGCCCAGGATCATGAGGATCAGCTGGAAGACGTCCAGAGAGGGACAGCGCTCACACGTGTTACCAGAGGTGCGGAACCTGAGCATGCGTACGCATGTATGTATTTATATATGTACGATGTATGTACGCATGCATGTATGCAATGTACGTACGTATGTATGTATGTATGTATGATTATGTATGTATGTATGCATGTCTGTGTGACCAGCCTGGTCTGCATGTTCCGCACAGTAGCCCCGAGTAGCCCTCGGAGCAGGGTCGGCTGATGTCGGGCCCGCCCAGACACGACTCTGGCGGCACGCACTGCTTGAACAGCACCTCGCCGTTGGCGCCCGACACCTTGAAGTAGCCCACGCGCGCGAAGGGCTGTGTGTGCTGCGCCGGGTTGGCCTTCTCCACGCTGCCCGGACACACCGCGCCCTCGGGACACGCCGCGCAGCACAGCGTGCAGCCAGACGTCACGTCGTGCACCTTGGCCAGCTGGCTGAAGTAGCCTGGCTGGCACGAGCAGTTGGCTTGGTCCACTGCGCCCACAAAGAGCCGCGGCGCTATGGGGCTCTCGAAGGACGCCGGCTCGTCGAAGTCGAGGCTCGTGATTTCGAAGGCCTCCTGAGTGGTGGAGAAGGCGGGACACAGGTTGGGCACCGCTTTCCCCACTTCATCCTGGTAAGTGCCCGCCGGCACCTTGTCACACTCGGTCTGGCCTGCAACGCGCACACGAGCAGAACCAGAAACACGAATGAAAGAAAATACAGGTGTGACAGCAAACGAGCGCAAAAGGCCTGCACCCCACACACGAGCAAGAAGCACAACCCTATCGCAACCAGCAAGACATTGATGAAAGACAAGATGCAGATATGAAAGCAAACGAGCGTAAAAAGGCAGCAACTATGATCATGCTTCCTCCCGTGTACAGAGCAAACTGCAGTAGCATCAAGGAACTTGGCATAGCATACCGACACATACATAAATGCATACATAGCGTACATACTGATGCATACATACATACATGCATATGTAACATTCACACCTTTTTCTGGCGCGTAGGAGCCGCGCGCGCAGTTCTCGCACGGCGTGTAGTAGACCTGAGCGAAGGTCCCGGGCTGACAACTCTCGAACACGTACGCCAAACCTAGACATCGACATAGACATACGCATACGCATACGCATACGCATACGCATGCACATGCACATGCACATGCACATGCGCATGCGCATACGCATACGCATACGCATACGCATACACATACGCATACACATACACATACACATACACATACACATACACATACACATACACATACAAATACACATACACATACACATACACATACACATACACATACACATACACACACATACACACACATACACATACACATACACATACACATACACGTACACATACACATACACATGCAAATACCCGCCGACTTGGTCTCCATGCGCTCCCAGCCGCCCCCGTCGTTGAACGTAACCACCTCGATAGAAAGTTAGGTAAATGGATGGATGGATGGATATATGGATAGATAGATAGATAGATAGATAGATAGATAGGTAGATAGATAGATAGATAGATAGATAGATAGATAGATAGATAGATAGATAGATATAGATAGATAGATAGATAGATAGATAGATAGATAGATAGATAGATAGATAGATAGATAGATAGATAGATAGATGGATGGATGGATAGATGGATAGATGGATAGATAGATGGATAGATTGATAGATAGATTGATAGATAGATAGATAGATAGATAGATAGATAGATACATAGATGGATAGGTAGATGGATAGGTAGATGGATAGGTAGATAGATGGATGGATGGATGGATAGATAGATAGATAGATAGATAGATAGATAGATAGATAGATAGACAGACAGACAGACAGACAGACAGACAGATAGATAGATAGATAGATAGATAGACAGACAGATAGATAGATAGATAGATAGATAGATAGATAGATAGATAGATAGATAGATAGATAGATAGATAGATAGATAGATAGATAGATAGATAGATAGATAGATAGATAGCTAGACCACTTCCCAGGACTTGGCCCAGTCTCTCGCGGGCGTTTCGCAGACCACGCCGTGAGCAGGATCGTCTGTCATGATGCCCGGCGATGCATTCTGCGACAAAAATAAATTATATATATATATATATATATATATATATATATATATTTAAAACACACACACACTCACACACACATTACGCAAAACATTGCCTGGATGCTTCATAGATAGATAGATAGATAGATAGATAGATAGATAGATAGATAGATAGATAGATAGATAGATAGATAGATAGATAGATAGATAGAAAGAAAGGACCTTGTGGTCGTCGGGAAAGTTCTTGAAGGCCGATGAGATCCCGTTCTTAAACAAGATGTCGTAAGTGCCCTCTGGGATGAAGAGGCAGTACACCTGCCGCTTCAGGTTCAGGTCGGGGAATTTGGCTTGCAGGTTGAAGAAGTCCTTGCCCGTGATGTTCACCAGCTGCTTGCCGGAAGACGGTCCGCTGCTCGGTTCGATCTTTTCCAAGTAAGGTGTCTTGTAGAAGTAGAACTTGATGGGGGTTCCATCGTGGTCCCGGAAGTCTCGCCTGTTGAGGGAGATCGAAATGGTCGCGGTGGAGGCTACGAAGGGCGGGGTGCGGCAGGAGAGCAGGTCGTCCTCCAACACGATGCACTCGCGTCGCTCCTCGAACAGCTCGCCCGCAGCAGCCAGCCGCCACCGCCCGTTGCCCGCATTCTGCACGAACTTGATCACCACTTCCGTCAGCGAAGCGACCGGCCGGAAACCCGAGCCGTAGATGGTCAGAGAGGTGCCCCCGTCCACCGGGCCTGCCACATACATAACATACATACATACATACATACATACATACATACATACATACATACATACATGTAAACATACATACATACATACATACATACATACATGCATACATACATACAGACATACAGACAGACATACATACATACATACATGCATACATGCATACATGTACATAAAAACACACATAGATATGCGCGTACATAATGCACGCATACACACCTGCCACGGGCGAAATCCTCTCCACCGCGTACGCATCTGGGCCATCTGAGGCGTCATAGAAGCTGACTAGTGTCTCGGACAGAACCCAGTCCTGGCCGTTCAGCGCCACGCTTAGGTTCATATTTTGGTTCATACTGTCGCCCGCTGCAAGGGAAGGGATCTCCACTTTGGAGTCGATATACCACTGCTGGAGGCAGTCTGAGCTTGCTGTGCAGATCTGCAGCATGGGTAGCACGGCCTCGGAGAAGACGTGCGTGAAGGGCAGCTGCGTCGGGATAGAGAAGTCGAACGGATACGCGTCGTTTTCCGTGTCGCCGTACCAGCGCAGTGCGCGCGCATCGATTACGTGTCGGTAGCCCAGAGCACCCGCCACAAATCCGGTCTTAATGCCCTGGTGGGTGAACTCCAGGACGAGGTTGCTGTCGGCCCTCTGCATGACGATGGGATTGTCCAGAGTGATGAGCCACCAGCCTGAGCTGGGCAGGTCGTTGTCTTTGATATCCTTTGGTCCAAAGATAAAGTTGGTTTCGAAGGTCTCGAAGAGCTCGGTATCTCGCGTGTCTCTGGAGCTCTCGAAGGCGGCGATGGCGAACTTGGGGATTGTCCCTTTGTGTCTTCGCTCCACCCAAAGCTTCAGCGCAGTGATGGGCTGGCCGTGGGCCAAGCCCATGGTCGACAGCTCTTTGCGCAGGTACTGCGCGTGGAACTTGGAGCCAGAGGCGCCGCCAGCCAAGGGAAAGCCTGGCCGGTCGCGCGGGCCCGCCGGCAGAAAGCTGAAGAGAACATCATCCGCAGCCTCCATGGACACGTGCAGCACATTCAGCTCCAGGTTGTTGAACCTCTTCAGTTTGAGCCGGACTTCCGCGGTGGCGTTGTGTCGGAAGTTGGCCGAGGTGACGATGAGGTTGGAGGTGGCGTTTTCGGGGATGCGCGGGAGCAGGCTGGGCAATGGCGCCACCTCCCTGGGCGTGTCGTAGAAACGAAAGTTGGAGTCCAGGTTCAGGTTCTCCTCCGCGCCACAGATCACCAGCGGCAAAATCTGTGCTCCATCCACAGCGGGTGTGTCGCACCACACAATCAGTCCGTCCTCCGCCACAGTGGCGCGTCCGGGAAAGGTGCCGAAGGCGCAGGAGAGAGGATTTGCAAAGTTTCGGCCTGTTATCGTGACCTTCGTGCCGCCGGTAACGGGGCCTGAGCGTGGGGTAAAACCCTCCACTACCATACCCTGCCGAGTGTAGGGCACCCCAATCAGCTGCACGTCGTCGATGGTCCAATGGCCTGGAATGCTCTGTGCTGGGTGAGTTTCCTGCCGCCACCTGAGCTTGGTGCGTCCGGTGCGTGCCACCTCGGGCAGGTCGTACTGTCTGTCTTCCCAGGGCCTGACCACTCCGAACGGGTCCGCCAGACCCGTGAACCCTAGCTCTATGATGGTGACCCAGGTCGCGGCCAGGTCGGTTGAGAACTGCAGCTTGATGGGCTGCGCGTCGTCGATCGCGGCCGTGCACAACGATTCGCTTGGCTGGCTCTTAACATGATGGTATTTGAATAGCACGGTGCCTCCAAAGATAGTGTCCAAGTCGCGGCTCACGAGTTCGGCTGGTATCTGCGGTGGGTTGTTGTTCAACAAGGTTGAAAAGACAAGACCGCCCTGCTGGCGCTGTTGGCTGGCTGGTCCACACTTCTGGTCAGCCAGTCCCACGTAGCTCCAGCTGGACCAGGTGGTTGGGTCTGGCAGCGCGCTGAAGCGGTCCCCGAACAGCGTACAGGGCGCTGCCACAGTGCGCTGGAACTTGGGCCATTGCGAGTCGGTCTCCCACTGCAAGCCGTTGTACGAGACCGCGAGCGAGTAAGCGCCGCCCGCCGATACCGTGTCGCCCGAGCCAGTCTAAGAACAAGCAAGGAGAAGAGCAGGCAGCAAGGAAAGCTGGATAGGGACAGAAAGGAAACGGAAAGAGAAAAGCGACTGCTCCTAGCAAAGACGAGGCCCCCCTTTTTTTTTCTTTTAATTCAAAACAAACAAGCAAACAAACAAACAAACAAACAAACAAACAAACAAAAAAGTGCATGTCATCGAAGAATAGAGTGAGGAGAAAAGGCCTTGTGGCACGCATGCAAGGGGCGATCAAGCCAGCGGACCTCATCGGTGGCGACGAAGCGCAGCTGGTTCGAGCTGACCGCCGTGGCTGGCAAGTAGGTCGTGACCGCGCCCGTCGGACCCGTCAAGCGCACCTGTAGGTTTATATGCATGCATGTATGTATGTATGTATGTATGTATGTATGTATGTCTTCATGTATGTGGGTGTGTATGTGTGTGTACATACCACGAGCTGCTTCAGGTTGGGCTGGTACTGGAGCAGCGGACGTGAGATGTTGAGCGAGGTAAGCGTGATGTTATCTTCGGAATCTACCGACAGGGTGGACGGTGACAATGAACCCGATCCGCTTGGCGCCGGATAGGAGTAGAGCACCAGCGTGCTGTTCTGTATGTAGTCCTGCCCGTTGTTCAAGCTAACCTGCAGCAGCCAGCGGGAGTTGCCAGCCTGTGCGCTGCCGCCTGTAAGCAGCGGGCTGGGGTCTCCCGACAAGATGCGCGACTCGTTGACCACGGGCAGAGCTTGCACCGACAGCACAGGGCTCAGTTCATACAGCGAGCCAAAGTCCGCCGCCAGGTGCGGGAAGCCGAAGCCAGGGCTCAGTTCATACAGCGAGCCGAAGGAAGGAGCGCCGTTGGCGTCCAGGGCTTGCTGCAAAGTCAAGGACCGGAGCGCGATCCAGCGGAAGCCACCGAAGCCACCACTCTGCTCCGCGGGGTCGGCGCCGATGAAGAGGTAGACGTCCTGCCCCTGCGAAAGATCGATGGGCATTCTCAGCATGACCCCAGAACCATCCGGCTGGTCCCAACAGGGCGAAGTGATGGCCAGCGTGTGATGCGCCAAGAGGTGTATGGACACGCGCTCCGCACCCGAGCTGGACCAGGGGCAGTTGAAGCACGAAACGGCCGCTCGCTGCTGCACACATAACTTATCTTCCGCGCTGAGGTACACGGTAGGCACTTTCGGCTGGCCTGTCCCGGGCGGGATATATGGCTCCGTCTCGTTGGCAGAGAAGTATACGAACTGCTTGGACTGGGAGATGTTGCGATTCAGCCCCAGCTCGATGCTGAGTCGGCCGTCGGTAGGCAGCGGCACGGTGCTGCGAGTGGCTGGCGCGTTGGGCTGAGGCCGCCGCCAAAACGAGATGCCTTCTCCCGACTGGAAGTCTGCAGCCGCGCTGCCCAGCTCGCCATCAGGATCGGTGGTCGAATGGGCATACACCCACTTGCGGAAGTTGTACTTGCGGGTGGGGAGGAAGGACAGCATGGGGTGCAGATGAGGGAAGGTAGAGGAAAGGGCGGGCGGAGGCTGGGATATGGCTGGGTTCCCATGCAGCAGAAGAATCGACGCTGATTGGTGGCTGAGATCCACAGCGGGGACAGTTTCTGTTGCTGACAGAACGTTGCAAGATGGAGCGTGAAGAAGAAAAAAAGGAGAAGAAAAGTGTCCACAAAAACGTGAAGATACAAAGTAACAGAAACCGACTGACAGGTAGAGACTTTAAACTAGGCAACAAGGGGACTCAACAAAAAATTAGAGTGCAAGAAGAAATAGAAAGCAAGACGGGTGAAAACAAACCAAGAAATATCGGCAACAATAAAGAGACCAGTGAAACGCACGCGCACACAGGTGCACAAAATGTGTACAGAGAGGGGAAGGAGACCGTTGGTTGCGTTGGTGTCATTCTTGATGGGTTTGGTAGGCAGTTTGAAGGGTACGAGTACCCACACTTTGGTGGCGATGGCGCCGCAGCCGCTGCCTGCCTCACTGGGCGGTCCCGCCCCAGCCTGTCCTGCGCCTGCCCCTGCGGGCTCTATCCACAAGGGCAGCGGGGAGGCGGCGTCCCCCGTCCAGGCCTCCAAGTCCGCACAGTCCGCGCGTAACTGGCCGTCCGCCACCAACTGCGCAGTGTTCAGCGTAAGCGCCACCGGCCACCCGCCCCACCTCCCGCCATACTTTCCTGGCTCCTGCGCTACCGCTTGCCATTCCGCCAACGAACGGTTAGGCAAAGTCAGGTTGATGAGGTAAGGGCGAGCATAGGTATGGGATGTGATCGGTACCGTGGCAAGGGAAATTTCGGTCAAGGGCAGCTGCGAGACGGCGGGCGGCGTGGCCATGATGTAAGGCCACGCCACCACACGCAATTTCGCCTCATCAGTCGCTGTGAAGCCGAGGCCTGAGATGTCGAGCCGCAGAGCTTGCGTGGAGGCTTCTCGACACAGACCCGGGGTGGCGGTGAGCAATGAGAAGCGTGGGTAGAGCAGGAAACGAAGGGTGGACACAGTGAAGTACTGGGTCGGATGATCGGTGGTGTCCACAGTCAAAGAGACCTGTAGAACGAGGGGCTTGTCCTGCGGGGAGAAGGCGGGGGTGATGCACAGGGCCGAGACTGTGTCCAGATAGGAGCAGTTGACCGCCCCGTCCTGCCCAAAGCGCACCAGAAACGTCCCCGTCGGGTAAAACTCCCCGGAAAAGCGGACATGGGTGCCACCACGGTACGGGCCAGAGCGAGGAGAAAATGAGGACAGAACAGGAGGAGGGTAGAAGAGGAAGAGGACAGACGAAGGGGAGAACTGCTGCCCGTTCAAGCTCACCTGGATGGAGTAATTATGTTCCCGGCCCCGCGGGATTAAAACAGCGGGGGTTGCATCGATGGTCAGCAAAGTGGCGTCGAGCACGAGCGCGGACAATGGAGCCGGCGAGCTAGGAGGCGCGCTAGAGGGGTCCTCGGCGGAGAGAAATGTGAAGCGAATCAGGGTCAGGCTGGAGGGCAGCAGTCCAGAGGCGTGTACCTGCAAGCGGGTGGCACCATTGGCCGGGCCCAGCCAAGGCTCTACCTGCAAAAGCTGTGGGTGTTGGTAGGTGAGGAAGACGTCGCGGGCCGTGCCGTACTGCACCCCGTTCAAACTGATCGACACATTCACCTTGCCCTCGACCTGGACTGGCGGTGTCAGTGCAGTGAAGCAGAGCTCGTCTCCCCCGCCGCCAGCCTTGGGCTGCACTTTGTGTGTAAGCGGGGAGGTGGCCGAGCCGTAGCCAAAGCGCAGCACGGGCTGATCTGCCGTTTTGACGAAATTCGCGCCGCAAAGCGTGATGGCGGTGTTGCCGTCCACGGGGCCCAGGTCGGGACTAGAGACAAGGGGCACCGGATCCAAATAGTACTGGAAGAGCTGTGTTGATTCGCTCTGGAGATCGAAACTCGACCAGTCTTGTCCGGGGCCGGTGGGGTCCAGCGACACGTAGAGGGGCAGGAAGCCAGGCACCTGTCCGGCGAGCGGTGCTTGCGGGCTGGTGCAGGACAGCTTGGTGCTGCTCACGCGAGAGCAGCTCACTTCCAGCGCGGCCACCCCGCACAACAAGTTGGTGGGCTTGGTCACGGGCAGGCCCGGCCCGCCCAGCGCTTGGCACTGGCTGGGGCTGTAGAAGGCAGAGCTGTTGCCCGGGTTGCCTAACACCACCCGCAGGTTGGCGGACATGGCAAACTGGCCATAGACTGCAAAGATAGTTCCGCCCTTGACTGGGCCGCTGCGGGGTGACAGGCTGTCCACTTGCGGCGGCGGGTAGTACGTGACAGCAAAGCCCGCGTCTAGTGCAGAGTACTGCCCGTTCTGCGTCACTCGCACTTTAGCCGAGCCGCCGGGCCCCAACGGCGCTGTAAAGACCAAATGCGTGGAGTTGACAACGGAACCCGTGATTTCATTTGAGGTACTGCTCCACTCGACCAAGGCCTTGACAGGTTCGGTCGGGACAAATGCCTGGCCGGTGACAGTAAAAGGTATGCCACCGCGCGTAGGAAAGAAGATAGGCACGAGATTGAGCGCTCGGTAGT
>WBZZ01003378.1:62500-65000 GCA_019918135.1 Paulinella micropora
CACTAAGCCGAGGTTATTTCGAAGTCCCAACAACCTCTTGCAAAACGTTGCCGCATGTGCAAGTGCGTACACCAAGCATGGTTGCTAGAACTACCTCAAAACCCCACCCATAACAATTTGGTATCCGCTGGGTCGTCCACGGGCTATCAACCGGCATAGCGGAGTTTAAGATCTTCGACAAATAATAATAATAATAATAATAATAATAATAATATTATTATTATTATTATTATTATTATTATTATTATTATTATTATTATTATTATTATTATTATTATTATGGACACCGTGATAGCCCAGTGGTCAAGTTCTACCATCTGGGCCCTGTCGCCAGTTCGATTCCCGTCGGTGCCACCAGTATTTTCATTGAACATACCGGTCTATTTCTGGACCAGTATTTTCATTGAACATACCGGCCCGTCTGGAAGTGTTGGAACTGCCCTTGCGGGGGTGTCATTAGAGCTTATCGTCAATTCTTCGTACTCCCCTCACGGGTGAGACGATGGAGGCGCATGTGCAGAAATGCATCAGCCATTGACAGAGAAGCACTATTATTATTATTATTATTATTATTATTATGGAGGGGTGCACAGTATGGCACCCCACGGGAAGAGGTGGTGGTTGGGCCTCTTCCCACTGGTTCTGAGGCTAAGTCGATGAGTTGGTTCCGAGGCTATGTCGTTGTGGTTCCGAGGCTGAATCGTTGTGGGTTCCGAGGCTTGTCGTTGTGTTGTTGTCATGGGTTCCGAGGCTGTGTCGTTGTGTTTATAAGACATACGTGGGATCAAAGGGGTATACATTCCGCGATCTACGGGTGGTGACGGGTTTCGAGGCGTCCCAGACACTTACCGCAAATCGTCCTCACGGCGTGTCGGGTAACTTGCAGGGAATCAACTGCAAACGATTGATGTTCCCACAAGGCTGGGTATAAGTCGAATGGAGATACTCACGGGGGTAGAAGACATTTCATGCGGTCTGCCAGCGCGAGCGGGTAGCTATTCAGGGATGGCTAGAGTCACTCTTGCCTCCCCAGCATTCACTGTTCTGACTGTTGGGTCGAGGGATGGAGGCGCATGGCCCTTGGGCTCGGCCATGACAGATCAATACAAAACAATTATTATTATTATTATTATTATTATTATGGACACCGTGATAGCCCAGTGGTCAAGTTCTACCATCTGGGCCCTGTCGCCAGTTCGATTCCCGTCGGTGCCACCAGTATTTTCATTGAACATACCGGTCTATTTCTGGACCAGTATTTTCATTGAACATACCGGCCCGTCTGGAAGTGTTGGAACTGCCCTTGCGGGGGTGTCATTAGAGCTTATCGTCAATTCTTCGTACTCCCCTCACGGGTGAGACGATGGAGGCGCATGTGCAGAAATGCATCAGCCATTGACAGAGAAGCACTATTGTTATTATTATTATTATTATTATTATTATTATTATTATTATTATTATTATTATTATTATTACTTGCCACCAGTATTTTCATTGAACATACCGGTCTATTTCTGGACCAGTATTTTCATTGAACTTACCGGCCCGTCTGGAAGTGTTGGAACTGCCCTTGCGGGGGTGTCATTAGAGCTTATCGTCAATTCTTCGTACTCCCCTCACGGGTGAGACGATGGAGGTGCATGTGCAGAAATGCATCAGCCATTGGCAGAGAAGCACTATTATTATTACTATTATTATTATTATTATTATTATTATTATTATTAGTAGTAGTAGTAGTAGTAGTAGTAGTAGTAGTAGTAGTAGTAGTAGTATATTATTATTATTATTACCATTATTATTATTATTATTATTATTATTATTATTATTAATTAATTAATGGACACCGTGATAGCCCAGTGGTCAAGTTCTACCATCTGGGCCCTGTCGCCAGTTCGATTCCCGTCGGTGCCACCAGTATTTTCATTGAACATACCGGTCCGTCTGGAAGTGTTGGAACTGCCCGTGCGGGGGTGTCATTAGAGCCTATCGTCAATTCTTCGTACTCCCCTCACGGGTGAGACGATGGAGGCGCATGTGCAGATTTGCATCAGCCATTGACAGAGAAGCACTATTATTATTATTATTATTATCATTATTTAGGGAGTACATAGGCCATTGGTCCTTTTCAATGGGCTGATTGGTATAAAGCTCCTAGAGTGATGTTCTATGCCGTCACTTCCTTTATTCCACCGATTGGTGTGGAGACTTTCCTTATGGAATGGAGGACTGGATGCACATGGCCTTTTGGCTCAGCAATTGGCAGGAGATACATTATTATTATTATTATTATTATTATTATTATTATTATTATTATTATTATTATTATTATTATTATTATTAGTGGCACCGCGATAGCCCAGTGGTTAAGGTCTACCATCTGGGACCTGTCGCCAGTTCGATTCCCGTCGGTGCCAGTATTTTCAAAGGATATTTTCTTTGAAAGTATTGGTCTGTCTGGAAGGCTTGGAGCTGCCTTGCGGGGGTGTCAGTAGAGCCTATC
>WBZZ01003378.1:72500-90000 GCA_019918135.1 Paulinella micropora
AGAGTGTTTGTGGGTGGGTGGGTGGGTGGGTGGGTGGGTGAGTGAGTGAGTGAGTGAGTGAGTGAGTGAGTGAGAGTGAGTGAGTGAGTGAGTGAGTGAGTGAGTGAGTGAGTGAGTGAGTGAATGAGTGAGTGATTGAGTGAGTGAGATTGGCAAAAGCCAGTAGGAAGGGGTCGCAAGCGAAGGGGGGTTGTAGCGAGGACCGAGCGGCCCGAAGTTGGTGCCGGTGAAGGTGACCGAGGTGCCCCCGAGTGTGCTCAGCTCTACGCGCCCAACATGCCATTTATTCAATAGAATCATGGTATTGTCTATTGCTCTGTGTGACTGGTGATTTAGATATCGGTTTTTCTTTCTATCTATCTGTCTGTTGAGCCGCCCACACTACCAAGGTCTGCGTGCGTTTTCCGAAATGGTGACTATCTTCGCGATTGCGACGTGCAGTAGCATTGGACAGAAGCCTAGTCTGTGTTATCTGCAGGGGATGGAGCTGATCATAAGGACCTGTAGAGCCTGTAATGGAGGTGATGGTGGGCGCCCCGTAGCCGCGTGGGCCAAACGAGTTCAGCATGTTGCGCCCCCCGGCAACGTCCCCGAAGCCCACCCCGATCCTCCAGTAAATCGAAGGCCCGGTGCCCTCCACCGTGTCGCAGATCAGAGTGGTGTGGGGATTCGCGCCATGCACGCAGCTGGCCGTGTACATGGCGTTGGTGGCGATGTTTTGGTAAGTCACGTTGACGGAGGAACTGCTCAGACCGAAGTTAGTCCCTGTGTAGGTGAAAAAATATTTGCGTATGTATGCATGTATGTATGCATCTATGTATTCTCCAAAGAAATTTCGAGCGTGTGTGTGGTGTGCTTGCCTGTGATGGTCAGCTTCTCGCCTCGTGTGTCGAGGCTGAAGACTGACATGGACGTGATGGTCGGCCTCATGTAGGACTTGGTGACAGACTGAGCGGCCACGCCGGGCACGAGCACGGGCGACAAGGGCGAGAGCTGCGTCACGGTGTAGTTGATGCTGATGGTGAAGGTGTAGCCTTGGCCTGTGCCCTGCGTGCTCTGGCAAAGCGCTTGCTGACACTCCGTGATCACGCTGCAGGAGCCACCCTGTACGTATGTACGTATGTATGTATGTATGTATGTATGTATGTATGTACCTGGAGCTGTGCGCCTCCGTTGTAGTAGCTGAGCAGGAAGCTTCCAGAGCTGCCAAGGTTGCCCAGCCCGGTACCGTACAGGTAGATCTAAGAGGAAAGAAGAAGAGAGGTGAGGGAGGGAGGGAGGCAGGGAGGGGGGGTGGGGGGGAGGGAGAAGAGGGAGGGAGGGAGAGAGAGAGGAGGGGGGTGAGGGGGGGGGGGAGGGGAGAGAGAGAGAGAAGATAGATAGACAGATAGAAAGACAGACAGATAGATAGATAGATAGATAGATAGATAGATAGATAGATAGATAGATAGATAGATAGATAGATAGATAGATAGATAGATAGATATATAGATAGATGCTAGCGCAAGGGCTTCAGAGGGTCACGGATTCGTCTGAGCATTCTCTCTATGGTCAGACAAATCCGTCACCCTCTGAAGCCCTTGCGCTAGCATCTATCTATCTATCTATCTATCTATCTATCTATCTATCTATCTATCTATCTATGTATCTATCTATGTATCTATCTATCTATCTATCTGTCTACTCTCTCTCTCTTTTTTTTTTTTTTTTTTTTTTTTTTTTCTCCTCTCTCTCTCTCTCTCTCTCTCTCCTCTATCTATCTCTCTCTCTCTGCGCGGTGGACCGAGCTGCTGCCGTCTGTGTTCATCTCCCCGTTGTTGCCGATGGGCGAAAAGTGGTGACGTTGGGAATGAGAGAGTAAATCGAATTGTGCAGAGCACCGCCGCACTTGGTGGTGCCACTCCCTGTTGGGTCATGAGACGATTTGAGATGATTGAGATGATATGAGATTCGATGCGAGAAAAGAGAGAGAGAGAGGAGAGAGAGAGAGAGAGAAAGAAGAGAGAGAGAGAGAGAGAGAGAGAGAGAGAGAGAGAGAGAGAGAGAGAGAGAGAGAGAGAGAGAGAGAGAGGAAAGTGTGCGCGTGTATGTTTGGGGCCCGGAGAGGAACGGAGGTGGGGGGGGGGGGGGGGGGGGGGATGGGGGGGGGAGGGGAATAGGGTTTGAGTGTACGAGCAGTACTGCGAACAAGGGAGTTGAGCTTGATACGGGCAGCGGTGCAGAGTGGGGATGCGCGGCGCCGCGGCAGACAACGTACCCGAACAGGTGAGATTGCACTTGGCTTCCGACACCGGGCCTCCATAGAGGCCATAAGAGTCATCGCAGTAGCAGTTACGACCCTAACCAACCACACAACACAGCGGCCACAAGGCACACCCAGAAAGGTGGAACCACCAGCCGCAAAGCAGAAGTGTGCGTCGCAGGAGAAAGCAGACAAAGAAGAAACAGCAAACCACAACCAAAATCATCACCACCATTACTTTACGACTACTACTACTACTACTACTACTACCCCGCTATCTATGTATGTATGTGTATTTTTATATATGTATATAATATATATATATATACATATATATATCCATCTCTCTCTTCTTCTTTCTCTCTCTCTCTCTCTTCCTCTCTCTTCCTCTTTCTCTCTCTTCCTCTTTCTCTCTCTTCCTCTTTTTCTCTTTCTCTCTCTCTCTCTTTCTCTCCCTCTCTCTCTCTCTCTCTATCTATCTCTCTCTCTCTCTCTCTCTCTCTCTCACACACACACACACACACACACAAAACACAACTAACACATACACACACACACACACACGCACATGCACGCACACACACACACACACACACGCACACGCACACGCACACACACACACACACACACACACACACACACAAGGTGTGTGTGCGGTATTGTGAGCACCGCCTGGATTCCAAAGTACTTCTTCCCCTGGCAAGCTTGGGCACATTTTGAAAAAGTCAGAGTTGCATCGTTGCTGTACTGGGGGAAGGCTAGGTCTCTAGTGGTCGCAACATCCGGAAAACAGCCCAAGTAGTAATTGGAGCCTGTATAAATAAGGAAAGTGAAATCACCCGTAAGCGACAATCGCTGATATTACAACAATAGCAAGAATTGAGAACAACTCACAAGCTTCGATGAAAGGAACGCAGCCGATAAGCAAGAAAAGTAGTGCACCAGCCATGGCTTCCTTTCTTGTACCTGCATTTAAGGGTGTTAAAAGTTAAAACAATATGCAGTTCACATTATCGACCATGTGATAACAAACAGGTTAGAGAAATAAAACCAAAGCGAATTAAAAGCGCCGGACTACGATGAATATCAAAGCTACCTTTGTGTTTTATGAAGGTTATTCTTTACTTCGAAATGCACGGTGGAAGTTCATCACACCTAGAAAGGTCACATACGTAAAATGAGACGAGAAAAGTCTTGGAGTAGTTTCTTGATTTTGTCCATTTGCAAAATGTACGTAGTAATCGGGTACATGCATATCACGCGGATTCCTTTGTTATATTCATTTAGTAGTGTCAGCATCTTAACGCAAATTTCCCCAAATTCTTTCGTTGGTGGTAGTTTAGAGTGCTGGTTTGGAAGAGATTGCGAGGTTAGGTAAGTAGTGTCTGTGCATGGGGAATCAATCTGCGTGTTGCGGTGCGCAACTTGTGGGTGCTTGCAGTACTGCTTGCGGTGTCAAGGAGAAGGTAATAATTGAGCACTCGAGAAGAAGGTAATTCGAGTTTGAGCATCAAAGTTGTGACAGTGACACTGTCTAGACTGTATAAAAGTTATTAAATCTTTCACAACGATTGTTCAACCCGTTTAATATGAGCTCATGCACGGGTTTTTGTTTGTTTCTTTGTTTCTTTGTTTCTTTGTTTCTTGTCTTCTTGTCGTTTCACCACTGCTCTTCCTCTTCTCTGAGACTTCTCTGCTCTTGCTCTGCTTTTGAATTGTACGTGTATGCGTGCTTTGACAAGGTGCCATAATTTGCCCATAAGCAAAGAACTCCGCATAAAAGATCTCATAACAAAGGAGTCTCGCCTCGGCGGGGGCTGAGGGGGTGGGGGATCAATAGACGTCCATGGAAAGAAATGGGAAGCATGTACGGCTTTTATCATTGTTGTTGTTGTTGTTGTTGTTGTTGTTAATAATAATAATCATAATAATAATAATACTATATCTGAGGCGTACTGATGCAGCTAATGGCATATCCTCAACGGACATAAGCCTCCAATACCCTTGTTCGAGGTCCTCCACCCCCCCGTGTCAGTCTCTCGCCTGATGATCGGGGCCACCGATGGAGCTCCTGAGGGCAAGACTGCACTAAGCCGAGGTTATTCCGCAGTCCCAGCAACCTCTTGCAAGACGTCACCGAATGTGCAAGTGCATACACCAAGCGCGGTTGCTAGAGCTGCCTCGAAACCCCACCCATAACAATCTGGTGTCTGCTGGGTCCTGGGCTATCAACCAGCATATGCGGAGTTTAAGATCTTTTACGCGCGCAACGACCCTCCTCCCCAGCATCTACCACCAAAGGGTTATGAGTTGGCGTCACAGTTTAACGCCTTGAGGCCATTGGGCTGGAACTCTGTTTAGCAAGTGTGACTAGGTTTTTTCATCGGGATTTCCCTCAAATATGTCACAGTCAACACTCCAAGGCAGATTTAATAATAATAATAATAATTTACTATATCTGAGGCGTACTGATGCAGCTAATGGCATATCCTCAACGGACATAAGCCTCCAATACCCTTGTTCGAGGTCCTCCACCCCCCCGTGTCAGTCTCTCGCCTGATGATCGGGGCCACCGATGGAGCTCCTGAGGGCAAGACTGCACTAAGCCGAGGTTATTCAATAATAATAATAATAATAATAATAATAATAATAATAATAATAATAGTAATAATAGACTTATCAGTCAATTGGCCTTTGATCCTGTCGGACATGTGCCTCCATTGGTAGCACGGGGCCGTTCGGTGACGCGGCTCCGCTCCAAAGACTCGACTGGCGGTGCAATGTGCAAATGAGCGTGCTGTGCATGTGCAAGTGGGTGCAAGGAGTGAGAGGAGTTATCTGCCGAGAAGAAGTCCGCGACGCTGCGCTGACCACCACCTACAACAGATCTAGCCAGACATTCTACCTGACTAGGCCTTCCCCTCCTTCTACCCACCTCCTGAACGACCGTGAGGTCGATCACCTCCTCCTCCTCCTCCGCCCCCTCTGCCTCCCTGATCTGCGCCTCCAACTCCTCCCACTCCTTCCAGATGGTGGCAACAAACCTTCCTAACTCCTCCTCCACCTCTTCTGGGACAGGGATAAACAAAACGCCGAGCATCGCCGCCATCTTTTCATCCTCCCCCTTCAGCCATTCCTCTTTGAAGAGCCTCATCTCCTCCTCCGCCTCCCGCAGTTCCCTGTGATAAAGCCCTCCTCGATTCAGCATGAGGGGCTGCCGGGCTTGCGCCTCATCGATAAACTTAAACAGTGCCTCACGAGAGCTCGCAAACGTTGGGCAATGCAGCAGGAAGTGACGTAACGACTCGTTAACCTCAGTGCCACACAAGGCGAAACAGCTTGAGCAGTCCGGCGAGCATGAGCCAAATTTGGATCGGTAGAGGCGAAGGCGATTGTTGCAGCTCAACAATCGCCTTCTGATAAGGTTGTGACTTCCTCCCTCCAGCGCCCGCCAACGTGGGAAAGCAGAGCGGCAGCCGTTCCCGCTACAGTGATTTCCGCCGCCCGCTTCGCTTGCGGTTTATCGGAGAGGGTGTCCGTGAGCAGAACTCCCAGGTATTTGTAGTGGTCGGTGACGTTGAGAACCTTGCCCCGGAACCTCACGCACGGGGGCGACTTTTTTGACTTGGCGTGCCCGTATATCGGCATGACTTCCGTCTTGCCCGGTTTCAGGTTGATTTCAAGCCGATAGTCCTCCACGAATGTCGCCACGACATTTAGAATCTGTTGAAGCTCCGTGACACTATGCGCAATTACCGCAACGTCGTCGGCGTAAAGCAGGGTCCGTATGTCTTCGATGCGGTTGAGGTCCTCGATCTCCAACTCTTTCGCGATTCGGACCGTTAGCTCATCCATGAAGACGTTGAACAGCGACGGTGACAACGGCGACCCTTGCTGAACTCCCATCTCTTCCAGCACTTCACCAGTGAGTTCGCCATCGACTAGCACTCGCGATGACGTTCTTCGGTAAAAACGCCGCAGAATGCGATAGAACTTGCCCTGTACCCCCATCTGGGTCAGCCTCTGAAACAACCCGGCCCGCCAAACCGTAGGGAATGCCTTTCTCAGATCCACGAACAAAACGAAAGAACGGAGGCCAGCTTGTTGTCTAAGGCGCAGACGCTCCTTAAGGACAAAAATCTGGTCCCCCGTACTACGTTTTGGCCGGAACCCACCCTGCTCTGGGCGCAGCCTGCCCGGCTGATCGATGAAAGCCGTAAGCCTCGCCGCCATAAGGGACAGATACATCTTACCCAGACAGCTCAGAATCGCGATGTCTCTCCAATTTTCCGGATCGGTTGGGTCGCCTCCTTTTGGGATGTTGACGATAATCGCTTTGCCCCAGTCGCTGGGGGTGTATTCGCACGATTTCAACCAGTTGAAGAAGCGCACCAGAAAGCTCACAATCCGCGTGCCTCCGTACTTGAGCATCTCGTTCTTGATCTTATCCGGTGAGCACGCTTTGTGATTCTGGAGATTTTCCTGGCAGAGCTCCACTTCCTTCTCGGTGTAATCATAGTCCAGCGGGCCCGTCTCAGTCCGGATCTCCTCGGCTTGCGCCATGGCCTCATATTGGTCGCGCAGGTTGTCGTTATACTGGAAGGTTTCGCGGGCCTTCCGCTCGGGCTCAATCCGCGCTGCTTCCTCATCGGAACCGACTTCCTCTACACATGCATCCTCCAAAAACTGGTTTTCTTTGGGGACCACCATACGTCGGCGGTATTCTTCCCATTCTTGTAGTTTTTCCCGGAGTGTGCATGCCAGAGTGCCATCGGGCTTCCGAACAGGAGCAGAAGCTTTGGACCGCCGAACCCCGCCCAAACGCTTTGACAGCTTCCAGTACGTGGCCATGGTAGCGCTCCTGAAGTTGGCAGCGGTGTCATTCTGGACCCGCTTCCACGCTTGCTCCTTCTTCTCCTTGCATAACCTTCTGACCGCCTTCCTCGCTTCTTTATATCTTTGCCAGGCCTCTCGGTTGGCCTCATTCCTTCGCCAGAGGCCGTACGCCTCTCTCCGTCGCGCAATCGCTTCCCTAAGACTCTCATCAAACCATGCATTAGTAAACCCTGGCCTAATCACCCGAACTCCCAAGACCTTCGCGGCTGCGCCCGTGAAAGCTCGGACCACTAAGCTAGCGACCCTATCTACCTCCTGCTGAAGCTCATCCGGGTCCTCCACTGCTGATAGATCTGGGAGGCCATCTGGCAACAGCCCCGATATACCAGCTGCAAAGGTCTCGTCGTACTTCAACCTAAGCTTAGACAGCTCACTCTCCTTACCCTCAACTACCCTGCCTATCAAGCGCTCTGCCTTGAATGCTTTGTACCTCTTTACCTGCTTTTTGGGGGGTGGCTGTCCCCCCCAGACCAGTTCCGCCCACACAGCTTTGTGGTCGGTATCAAGGTCTACCTCGTCGACGCCGAAGCTCGCCTCCTCCGCCAGCTCGGAAGAGACGCAGATGTAATCCAGCAGATGCCTTCGTCCACCTACATTTTCCTGCCTAGACCACCAATATTTGTCCCCCCGTGGTTGCGAAAACCCACTGAGATTGCGCAGCCCCGTGGCAACAAGCATCGCAGCCAGAAACTCACCATTCTCACTCCTAACCCCTCTACCCCTCTCATCTATGTCGCCAAAGGGGCCCACCACTCCCTCCTCCCGCGCTATTCTGGCGGGCCCCAGCTTAGCATTAGCATCACCAACCGTAACCACATGACCTTTGGTGGCAAAGTAGGAGACGGCCGCCTGCCACGCCTCATAGGCTGCAATAGATTCCTCTCGTTGATTTTCTTGGGGGAAGTAGCCGTTGCCGACGAACACATCCGACGCCGTCGCGCTCCCAGACGACAGCCTCATGTGGCAAGCGGTACCGCCACCGAGGAGGTGGCGGAAGAAGGTACGAAATGAGCTGGATAAGAGATGTTGCATAGTATGGGGGCTATCGCATGTCTCCCAGACAGTGGTCATGGCGCGAGAGCTCCGAATTCTCGGTCTCGGGGAAGTCGAGGTGGAATTCGCGGGCAGAGGTAGTGGGCGACATTTGCGGATTAAATGTGCGTCTTGTGAGGAGGCGGAGAAGATGGTGCGGCTGCTGCGGGAGCGTAAGTTCTTCACGGGAAAGGTTCACGTTGCGACGGGTAGGACTTTCCGGGAAAGAGAGAAGCAGCGGGCTGCACGGGGGGGTGCCCAGTATGTAGAGATACAGAGGGAGCTTCGCAAGCAGGGATTTGGCTACTGGGTGCTCGACGTGGAAGTCGACGAGCTCCAGGGCGAAGCCTCAAGCGGTGAATCTCCCTTGGCGGAGTGGGGCGGGATGCGGGAGCTGGAGGAGCTGGGGCGGAGGGTGCAGGATGGGCCGTGGAGGGTGGCGGAGGGCTCCAGGCGGGCTCAACCGAAGCGCAGGCATCGGCATCAGCTTCGTTCTTCCCAATTTGTGAAAGGCTTTCCACTGAGGGTGGCCTCACATAATTGGCAAGGCAAAGTGGGTGCGGATAGCCCAGGCTTTGGGGAATGGCCGGAGCACAAGGAGCGAGGCTGGGTGATCGTCGGAGTCCAGGAGCACAACCTATCGTCGCAGAAGGTGGAGAAGCTCCAAGTCGACGGCTTCGCAGTCCTCGGCAAAGCGGCTGCAACTGGTGCGGGCTCGCGTCTCTTGGGGGGAGTCTTGACGTTGGTGGCCAACTATCTGGCACCGTGCGCTACCATTCTACAGGCGCCTGTTCCACACCCACAGCAATTGTGGGCGCCGTGACCAGACCTTTCCGGACGTGACTTCTCTTCCGAGGTTGGGGAGGGTGATCGAGATGCAGCAGGATTGCTGGCTCTACGTGATTCAGGTTGCCCTCAGGTACGCGAGCACTCGACCACCCCACCCCGGCCGAGTAGCCATCACCACCCGCAGGCGCACTCCCACGGGGAACGTCTAATGAAGGATTACCGCCTTGACCCATAGGGCCAGCACTAGCGGCCGCGCTCTTCGCATAAGAACCTGACATAAGTGGTATGGGACCCCGGTGCCGCATTGATCGAGTTGTAAACTCGATAAATGAGGACCCAGGTGGGGTTATTTAAAGCTCAACCCTTAAAAAGCATACGTGTACGTATGTATAGGAATACACACAAACACTCACCTGCATCCGTAACCAGGCACGAGGCAGGACCCGCTGTGCATCATCGAGGTAGGTGTCGTGGCAAACCACCCTGCGTCCGATAAACGCTGCAAGTGAGTCATCTACCGAGAGCACAGAGTGACAGGCCCGTGCACGTGTACCCACCACCCCATAACCCTCCGCCAGAGCAACCCCATGGCATCCGCAGGATGAGCACGAAGAGTGCTGAGAGAGAGGGTGAGCCAGGAGCCCCGCTCCGGTCCGTCGTTACTTTGGTTATTTAGTCGTTTCAAGGCTTGTGGTAAGGTGTAGGGCCTCTCGCCTTCGTACAAACTCCGACCGACAGTAGTTTGGTTGACCATCCTTCGCGGTGACCCTCTGAACACAACCCCCTCCCCCAGTGCCCACCCCTTGTGATTCCAGAGGCCACCCCGAGCCAAGAGCCATGAGTATGATGAGCAACTCACATGAGTTACTCTCAGTAATTGGGACCCGTCTCATAAATCAATGGAACGCTTATCGTGCGCCCCTCATAGGCTCAGCCCGCCCATGTGAAAGCTAGGCCTCGCCCAAAGCAAAGCAAAGCAAAGCAACAACAACAACAAAAAAAAAAAAAAAAAAAAAAAAAAAAAAAAGAGAGAGAGAGAGAGAGAGAGAGAGAGAGAGAGAGAGAGAGAGAGAGAGAGAGAGAGAGCGAGCGAGCGAGAGCGAGGCCGCCGTGGCTCGTCCGCAATCCAGCTGGGTGCACCTCGTCACAACCACTCATCGGCGTGAGCTCATAGCTGTGTGCGACATAGGTACAAGAGGAGAAACAGTGTGCCAGCGTGGATGTGTGGGTGAGGCAGTGCGGTGAGGCAAAGCAGCGATGCCAGTCGAATCCCTGGAGACGGAACCTAGCATCAAAAACATCGTATAAGTCTACCCCAGGCCTCCATCCACCGAGTGGTGAGCTCGATAAAAGAAGACCCGAGTGGGGTTATTTAAAGCTCAACCCTTAAAAAAGCATAAACATGTACGCCGCCAGGAACCCAACAACAATAACATAGCAGCCAGGAACCCAACAACAATAACATAGCAGCCAGGAACCCAACAACAATAACATAGCAGCCAGGAACCCAACAACAATAACATAGCTTCCGTAACCAGCCTTCAGGAACCCGCCTCAGTTACCCGCCCCCCGTAACCAGGCCAGAGACGTGACGTACTATGCATCATTGAGGTGTCGTGGCAAGCCACCCTGCGTCCGATAGAAGCTACAAATGAGTCATCTACCGAGAACACTAAGTGACAGGCCCGGTCACATGCACCCAACGCGTCCCGACCCTCCGCCAGAGCATCCCCATGGCATCCGCAAAGTGAGCACGAGGGGTTCTGGGAGAGAGGGTGAGTCAGGAGCCCCGCGTCCAGGCAGTCGCTACTGTGGCAGTTGAGTGATTTCAAGGCTTGTGGAAATGTGTGGGGCCTGTCGCCTTCATACCCACTCATACCGACAGTAGTTTAGTTAACCAACCTGGCCAGTGACCCACTGAGCCCAACCCCCTCCCTCAGATAACCCCCACCCCCCGCACTCACCCCGAGTGATACCAGAGGCCACCCCGAGCCAAGAGCCGTGAGCGTGGTGAGAGAGCTTCTCTCAGTAAAAGTTCCCGTCTCATGAATCAGTGGAGCACTGATTATGTACCCCTCATAACAAGCTGCCAACGGCCCCAACCCCGCCGTGTGGCGGTGACACCCAACCATGTATTGGTGCCCCCCATAATAATAATAATAATAATAATAATAATAATGTATCTCCTGCCAATTGCTGAGCCAAAAGGCCATGTGCATCCAGTCCTCCATTCCATAAGGAAAGTCTCCACACCAATCGGTGGAATAAAGGAAGTGACGGCATAGAACATTACTCTAGGAGCTTTATACCAATCAGCCTATGGAAAGGGACCGATGGCCTATGTACTCCCTAAATAATAATAATAATAATAATAATAATAATAATAATAATAATAATAATATACTTCCTCTAAGGCATACTGATGCAGCTGATGGCACGATCCGTTTCCGGACATGAGCCTCCATGCCCTTGTTCGAGGTGCTCCATCCCCACCTAGTCAGTCTCTCGACTGATTATAGGGGCCACCGATGGAGCTCCTGAGGGCAAGACTACACTAAGCCGAGGTTATTCCGCAGT
Organism: Paulinella micropora; assembly: GCA_019918135.1. NCBI lineage: Eukaryota > Cercozoa > Imbricatea > Euglyphida > Paulinellidae > Paulinella > Paulinella micropora. The sequence goes on from WBZZ01003378.1 coordinate 84,037, forward strand.
CCCAACAACCTCTTGCAAAACGTTGCCGCATGTGCAAGTGCGTACACCAAGCATGGTTGCTAGAACTACCTCAAAACCCCACCCATAACAATTTGGTATCCGCTGGGTCCACGGGCTATCAACCGGCATAGCGGAGTTTAAGATCTTCGACAGGCGCCCAACGACCCTCCTCCCCAGCATCATCCACCAAATGGTTTTGAGTTGGCATCACAGTTTAACGCCGTAAGGCCCTTGGGCTGAATAATAATAATAATAATAATAATAATAATAATAATAATAATAATAATAATAATACTATATCTGAGGCGTACTGATGCAGCTAATGGCTTATCCTCAACGGACATAAGCCTCCAATACCCTTGTTCGAGGTCCTCCACCCCCCCGTGTCAGTCTCTCGCCTGATGATCGGGGCCACCGATGGAGCTCCTGAGGGCAAGACTGCACTAAGCCGAGGTTATTCCGCAGTCCCAGCAACCTCTTGCAAGACGTCACCGAATGTGCAAGTGCATACACCAAGCGCGGTTGCTAGAGCTGCCTCGAAACCCCACCCATAACAATCTGGTGTCTGGGTCCAATAATAATAATAATAATAATAATAATAATAATAATAATAATAATAATAATAATAATAATGATAATAATCATAATGATCATAATGATCACAACAATCATAACAATCATAATAATAATAATAATAATAATAATAATAATAATAATAATAGTGTATCTCCTGCCAATTGCTGAGCCAAAAGGCCATGTGCATCCAGTCCTCCATTCCATAAGGAAAGTCTCCACACCAATCGGTGGAATAAAGGAAGTGACGGCATAGAACATTACTCTAGGAGCTTTATACCAATCAGCCCATGGAAAGGACCGATGGCCTATGTACTCCCTAATAATAATAATAATAATAATAATAATAATAATAATAATAATAATAATAATAATAATAACAACAACAACAACAACAATAACAACAACAACAACAACAACAACAACAACAATAATAATAATAATAATAATAATAATGATGATGATGATGATGATGATGATGATAATAATAATAATAATAATAATAAGAATAAGAATAAGAATAAGAATAAGGATAATAATAATAATAATAATAATAATAATAATAATAATAATAATAATAACAATAATATATTGTATTGATCTGCCATGGCCGAGCCCAAGGGCATGCGCCTCCATCCCTCGACCCAACAGTCACAACAGTGAACGTTGGGGAGGGAAGAGTGATTCTGACCATCCCTGAATAGCTACCCGCTCGGCGTGTCGTACCTTGCAGGGAATCAACTGCAAATGATTGATGTTCCCCATGAGAGAGTTCCACAAGACTGGGTATAAGTTGAATCGAGGTACTCAAGGGGGGTAGCAGACATTTCATCCGATCTGCCAGCGCATGAGGACGTTTTGTGGCAAGTGTCTGGGACGCCTCGAAACTCGTCACCACCCCTACATCGCGGAATGTATATACCCCTTTGATCCCACGTGGTGTATGTCTTATAAAAACAACGCAACGACGTAGCCTCGGAACCAACACAACGACATAGCCTCGAAACCAGTGGGGAGAGGCCCAACCACCTCCTCTTTCCGTGGGGTGCCATACCGTGCACCCCTCCATAATAATAATAATGATAATAATAATAATAATAATAATAATAATAATAATAATAATAATAATAATAATAATAGGCTTCCTCAGACTATAGCATCAGATCCAGATCCTGGACATGTGCCTCCATTGGGTCACGGGGTCAGCCGATCCCAACGCATTGTCAGAACACCAAACAGACATAGCAGCAACAGCAACAGCAGGGGCAGATGGGGGCTGTGAAGTGCATGAAGAGCTAGATGCGAGGGTGTTAGCTGAAGAGAAGAACTCGGAGACACTACGCTGCGCTCCCGAACCCCTCTCTCTAGCCAGGACGTCCACACTGCGCGGACGGCCGCGCCGCGCAACATCAACGTCACTTGGGGGAGAGGGTGGGACAGAAGCTGATGGAACCTCAGTGAGGTCAATCACCTCCTCGCCCCCATCCTCCACCCCAAGCTCCTCCCTTTTACCCTCCCTAGCAGACCAACACTCAGACACATATGATCCAAACAACACATCCAACTTTGGAGGGGGACGCAACGCTGTAACCCCTAACAACGCAGCAAGCCTAAAGTTACTGCGGAAGCGCGACTTCCCCTGAAAAAGCTTACAAAACAATCGTGATTGATCCACAGGCGACATATCATCCCAACCCTGCCGCACAGAGCCCTCCCGCTCCCGCCCAAGCAACACATCCTCCACCACAACCTCACCGCCTACGACCTCACCACCCTCCTCACTCCCTCAATCCCCCTCAGCACCCCCCACAGCCATGCCACCGAGCCTCTGCATACTCAGCAACAGCTGCTTACGTCTCCCCTCATGCATGGGGCAACCCCATAAGAAGTGCGCAAGGGACTCATTGACATCATCATGACAACAGAAGCAGCGGGGGGACATGCCACTGACCAACTTGCTGCGGTACAACCGAAGGCGGTTGTTGCAGCTGAGCAACCTTCTCCGAAGCAGATTATAATGCGCATCATCAAGGGCTACCCATCTTGGGAACTCCTTAGTTCCAAAGACTTGTCTTAGGATGACTCGCAGGCCATCAGTAAGATCGCTGCCTGCCTCTCGCTTGTCCCACATCAGTTGCTGCACCATCTTGACGTCCTGCTGAAGGGCCCACTTGTCCACAGTCGAACACCAACCCTCGAGGTCCTTCTCTGAGCTATTTAGGAGCTCCTGAAGCCCTTGTTGTAGATCCATTGAGTCCCTGATAGCGCCTTCGGCCTCCGCAGTCCAGTCGGATTTGACTTGAGATGCGATGACAGGAAATCGCTTCTCCGGTAGAACACGCAGCCGTCCATAGAACTTCAGTTGCGCCGCCCGCCGCAAACGCTCCGCACTCAAAGAGCGCGCCAGAAAGAGTGTAATCCACTTGCTTGTCTTAGGGCTGATGCCGAGAATCATCCTCATGGGGCGCAGCATTGCTCCCTCCAGCTTGGTGAGCTGCGATACGGGGGCACGCCAGACATCGAAGGCGTACTTCAGCTTGGCCCCCACAAGTTGATTCCAACACATGAGACGATACCTAGCTTGTATCTCACCTGCACACCACAAAGAGTACCAACCTGCGGTGGCGACTTCAGTGACACGCGTAGCCCGCAGGGCCTGCTCCTTCCACTTCAGGTCGTCTGTCATAACCACTCCCAGGTACTTGTACTGACTGGTGACACAAAGCTTCTGCCCGCGAAACCACACCACGGGCTCACCTCGCTCCCTGATACTTGGTCGTTTCGCCTTGCTCGACGTGTAAATGGGCATGATTTCCGTCTTGCCGGGCTTCAAGTTGACTTCCAGCCGGTAATCTTCCGCGAACTTGGCCACAACATTGACCATCTTCTGGAGCTCGGTGCGACTGTGAGCGATGAGGGCCACGTCGTCCGCGTATAGAAGTGCCTTGATGTCGTTCAGCCGCTTCACATCCGTGATCTTGAGGGCACTCGCCAGCCGATCACACAGCTCATCCATAAAGACGTTGAAGAGTGTGGGAGAGAGAGGGGACCCCTGTTGGACGCCTACACCCTCCAGTACTTCGGGGGTGAGTGCTCTTCATCAACTAGCACTTGCGACGAAGTCTGCTCGTAGCACCTGCGTAGCGTGCGCCAGAACTTGCCCCTTACACCCAGCTTCCAGAGCCTCTCAAATAGGCCATCTCTCCAAACAGACGGGAAAGCCTTGCGTAGATCGACGAACAGGACATACGACTCCCGCTTCTGCTGCTGACGCCCCTTCAACCTCTGCCAAAGGGTAAAGACCTGATCCGTAGTGCGACGCCCCGGGCGGAAGCCTCCCTGCTCTGGACGTAGCTTATCCGGGCCATCCACGAGGAGCGTTAGACGAGTAGCTAATAAGGACAGATACAGCTTACCAAGGCAACTAATAATCGAGATATCCCTCCAGTTGTCAGGATCCGTAGGATCCCCACCCTTGGGGATATTGACGATGATTCCCTTGCCCCAAGCTTTTGGAGTCCTCTCGGCTTCTCGAATCCAGTTGAAGTACTGCGTTAAGTAGCCATTGATGTAGGCGCCGCCATACTTGAGCATCTCGTTCTTCACTTTGTCCTCGCCACAAGCTTTGTGGTTATTCAGGGCACGTTGCCTTGCAAGGACCTCCTCTTGCGTGAACGGCTTGTCCAGCTCTTCGCAAGTGTCTTCACCTACTTCGTGCTCCTTCATAGCCCGGGCCACCTCATCTCTGAAGCGATCGTTCCAGTGGAACTGCCGCTTAGCTTCGGCTTCCTCCCACTCCAGCGAGCCTGCTTCTGCACAGCACTCCACCACAACAGCCGCACTTGCCGGATTTTCCCGTGGCTTCACCGAATTTTTCCGAAATTCCTCCCACCGAGCGACCTTTTCCGGCAGCGTACACGCCAGTGAGCCATCCTCCCTTTGCACCGGCGCGGAGACCTTCGTTCTGCGTGCCCCGCCAAGCCGCTTCGCGAGTAGCCAAAAGCGCTTTGAGGATTGCTCGCGTTGACATTTGACCGCTTCTTCCTGCACTTGCTTGAAGGAGGCGGACTTCTTGGCCCGAGTTGCCTTCCGAATTTGCTTGCGGAGCCGTAGCCAATTCAGACGGGCTTCCGCATTCGATTCATCCCTCCTGTATGCTGCGTAGGCCTCCCGGCGCTGCTGAATGAGCTCCTTTAGCTCCCCGTCGAACCAATTGTTGGTGAAACGGGGTCGTATACATCTGGAGCCAAGCCCGGTGCGCCGCCATTCGGAAGGACTGCGCCACTCGCTCGGTGACGTCATCTACCCCGTTGGCTGTCGGCACCACCCGATAGGTCAAGCTCAGGCAGCTGATGCACTCCAAGCTTCTGTAGGCAATGCTGGAATACGTCATCGAACTTGTCGCGTAGATAATCCAGCGCTTGCTTCGCAGCGTGATCATTACCCGAGACACCAGCACCAATAAGCTTATCAACACGAAAGGACCTGTAAGGTTTCGCAGCCCGCTTTGGCCGGCGCTGGCCGCTCCACGTCAGTTCGGCCCATACTGCCTTGTGGTCCGTATCAAGATCATCTTCGCATACTCCGAACTTTGCTCCAGATGCCAAGCCAGGCGACGCGCAGATGTAATCGAGGAGGTGCTTGCCTGTGCCCATGCCGCGCTGCTCACGCCGGGACCACCAGTAGGACCCTTCCACTGGGCACGAGAAGCCGCTCAGATTTCGCAGGCCCGTAGCGACGAGGACAGCCGCGAGTCTCTTGCCGTTCTCCGAACGTACCGGTGCTCCCTTATCATCGACCTCCCCGTGCTGACCGACGATGCCCTCCTCTTTTCGGCTGCATGCCGGCCCGAGCTTCGCGTTGGCATCCGCCACCGTGACCACAAGACCTTTGGCTCCAAAAAAAGCTATAGCTGCCTGCCAGGCCGCATACGCCTCTGACGACTCTTCTTCCTGCGTTTCCTGGGGAAAGTAGCCGTTGCCCACATAGATATCCTGAGCGCCGGTAACACCCGAGGCGATACGCAGCCACACTTGCTGCCGGTGGTCGACGGGGGCTGACACCAGGTTGCAATATGGACCAAGGAAGTTAGCCACCGCGAATAGAACCCCACCCTTGCAGCGATTTTTCTCGCTGACCTCCGCAGGTTTTCCAAAAATCCGGAATCCATCCAGGCTGCATTTGGAAAGTTGCTTCTTGCCCATGCGGTGCTCCTGAGCCCCGATGACTTGCCAGCCCTCGTGCTTGTAGAATGATGCCCATTCCGCCGTGCCTACGTTGTCGTATCCCGTTTTACCCTGCCAGTTGTGACTCGCGACGAGTAGCTTGAAGCCGGTATCGAACTGCTTGGAGCGGTGCTTCTTGGCTCGTTTCCGGACCCGACGGCCGCGC